>CAOKZL010002281.1:0-219273 GCA_948472985.1 Iguana delicatissima | reverse complement strand
AGGGTGACAGTCAGCCCTTAAAAAGGTGGGGATTTGCCAGTCTAGTCCACCAATACATTATTTTCCTGTCTGGTGATGTTATGTTGCTGTCTGTGTATACTATGAAGGGGGAGAGTCTGTCCATTTTATCTCCAATGTTACATAGTTTTCTGGGGGCTGAGAGTGTGTGACATGCTGAAGGTCACCCAGTGAGCTTCCATGGCCAAGCAGGGAATCAAACCCTGGTCTCCAAGATCATAGTCCAATGTTCAAACCTCTGTATCCTAAGCAATAGTAATTATAACAGCATATACTAGCTATAATTTTCATGAAATTACAGATAGTTGAGTGGACAGAATTCAACAGAAAGCATCTTTTGGGTTGTGCCACTTCTTGTGTTTGAAAACTCTAGTTAAAGAGATTCAACAGACATCCACGCTGTTTAGTTTTTCTTTTGGAAATGGCCTTTGGAAACTGGAAATGGTTTATTTGTGAGCATTATTAACCAATATCCTACATCACTCACTTAATTACAGATGTATAACTAAGTAACATCTCCTGGCCCAGTACGCCAAACCTATCATAAAGGCCAGCAGCCACACCAAGCAATGCAGGTCTGTTCAACTGGTGATCAGGATGCAAGAGTATGACATTTTCAACCCTTTCCCACCAGCAAGGGAGGCTCCAACAAGTAACTGAGACAAGGGTCCTGCTTCCAATGGTCACAGCCTCATTTGGTGGTAGGAAGGGGCTGGAAATGTGATCTTCCCTCACTGATCCCCAGCTGAACTGATCTCCATTACCTCGTGTGGCAGCTGGCTGTTAATGCAGGTTGTGGGAGGGGTTGTTTATGATCATGGGAATAGTGCTAGAATCATTAATAAGTAGTATTACTTAGGTTAGAGCAGTTACAGATCTGTTAACTCTAGGTCACAAATGTGTAACTACAATACAAGATTCCAGCCATTTTTTTTTCTCCTACGAATTTATGAGTCAGTATGTTATTTAGATTTCAATTCTTGTGCAACACCATCCTATGTCTCACCAAGTTCAATGGGCTTTACTCCCAGCTAACTGTGCCTACCATCAGTGGGCAAAGCATGGCTCCCTAGACCATTTTTGTTGCCCATAAAGAATCCACCCCATGTGCGGTATTGTTTTAGTGGCCTTTTTCGACTCCTGGAAACTTTCAAGAACTTTGCGTATGTGTGTGGGGGGGCATGTTGCTCGTTAAACCCCCCAAATTTGTTTGATTTATATCCCACCTCTCTCCCAAAATGGGACTCAAGACCATTTACATTAAAAGTTAAAGCAAAATCACTAAAACAATATGCAATACTTTACTTCTAGAAGTATTAAACAATCAACCCAGATAAATCAAGTATTTCCAGACATTAATTTAAAACCATTATTAAGAATTAAAAGGGGTGGCTGAGGGATTCTGGGAGATATGACCCAAAAAAATATGTGGTTCTTGTTTTTGCTCTTGTCATAGTTATCATCATCATCATCATCATTATAATCATGTATTTAAATAGCTTCATCACTGGGTGTGATGGTTTACAAGTAAAAGAACAAAACAATTCCCTGCCCTCAGGCTTACAGTCTAGTTAACACAGGATGCAAAAAGAAAAGGGTGACAGTGTGGGAGGGGGTTAAGCCCAGCAGATGGTGCCTTTTCTCTCTCTCCATGGCCAGGGCACTGGCAGTTGGGATGGAAGAAGAGACTTTCACCTACTTCTGGGCCTAGGCATGACAGAGCTGTGCCTGTCTCTTCTTCTCTCTGGGCCTTTCCACACTACACTGTTATAGCTCCCTTTAGAATCATAGAATCATAGAAGTGTAGAGTTGGAAAAGACCACAGGGGCCATCCAGTCCAATAGCATTTTATTAATAGCAATAGCATTTATTTCTATACCGCCTATCAACTAGTGTTATCTAAGCGGTTTACAATGTATTTTTTAGCTAATTGCCCCCAACAAGCTGGGTACTCATTTTACCGACCTGCGAAAGGATGGAAGGCTGAGTCAACCTTGGAGCCTGGCAGGATCGAACTCACAACCTTGTGATTGCAGTACTGGCATTTAACCACTGCGCCGCCAGTCCAACCCCCTGCCATGCAGGAACACCCTCAAAGTACTCCCGACAGATGGCCGTCCAGCCTCTGCTTAAAAACCCCCAAAGAAGGAGACTCCACTACACTCCGAGGCAGCATATTCCACTGCCAGACAGCTCTGACCGTCAGGAAGTTCTTCCTGAGGTTCTGGTGGAATCTCCTTTCCTCCTTTAGCTTTCTTTGATATATGTTAGTGGCTGCGTTTTTTTTTTTTTTTAAGGAAGTAGGGACACATAAGTTTAAAAGCCCCATTGTGAGAAACAGTCTCACAAGGAGGATTAGGAGGGCTTTAAACTAAGTACAACCGGGGAGGGAGACAAGATTATTCAGGACAAGGACTCGGCAAGTGCAGGGGAAAAAGGCCCAAATGATATTGGCCAAGTAGGAATAGCATCCAATCGTGGGAGGGGTGGAAAAAGTGCTATGGGACTTGCAGGAAGGGCACGGGGACTTAAGTGTCTCTACACTAATGCACTGAGTATGGGAAACAAACAAGATGAATTTGAACTCCTAGTACAGCAAAATAAATATGATTTGATAGGCATCACTGAGATCTGGTGGGATGAGTCTCACGACTGGAATGTAGGAATAGAGGGGTATAGCCTATTTTGTAGAAATAGACCAAATAAGAAAGGAGGAGGAGTAGCCTTATATGTCAAGGATGTTTTCACCTGTGAAGAGATCCATGACTTGAACACCGGAAGCCAGGTCGAGAGCATCTGGGTAAGAATTAAGGGAGCGAGAAACAATAGGGATATTATACTGTGGGTTTATTACAGACCTCCAAGCCAGACTGAGGACCTTGATGGTGCTTTCATAGACCAAATGACTGCACATTCAAAAAGGAGAGATACAGTAATAATGGGAGATTTCAACTACCCGGATATATGTTGGCAGTCAAACTCTGCAAAGGCGGCAAGGTCCAGCAAGTTTCTTGCTTGTCTTGCAGACAATTTCATAGTCCAGAAGGTGGAAGAGGCGACAAGGGGATCAAATATTCTGGATCTGATCCTGACCAACAGGGAAGACCTCGTTAATGACATAGAACTGGTTGGATCTTTAGGAGAGAGTGACCATGCCCTATTAGAATTTGGCATTCAGTGGGGAAGAGAAGGCAAGTGTAGCCAGGCATTCGTCTTAGATTTTAAAAAAGCAGACTTCTGTAAACTGAAGGAGCTGCTGGCGGTAATCCCGTGGTCAAGAATAGTCAATGAGAAAGGAGTTCAGGATGCATGGGAGTTCTTTAAAGGGAGGTACTGAAGGCACAGGCTAAAACTGTGCCATTAAGGAGGAAAAATGGAAGGCATCTGAAGAAACCGGAATGGTTGACTAAAGAGCTCTCAGCTGAGCTAAGTATTAAGAAAAACATGTACAGGAAATGGAAGAAGGGGGAAATCACCAAAGAAGATTATAAGCAAGTAGCCAGGAGATGTAGGGAGAAGGTCAGAAAGGCTAAAGCACAGAACGAACTTAGGCTGGCCAGAGACATTGAAAACAATAAAAAGGGCTTTTTTAAATACGTCCGCAGCAAAAGGAAAAAGAAGGAGACGATAGGGTCACTGCGCAAGGAAGATGGTGAATTAATAACAGGAGGAAGAAAAAAGGCAGAACTCCTCAACACCTTCTTCGCCTCAGTTTTTTCCCAAAAGGATAAAAACACTCAACCTGGCAGTTGGGGAGCAGGTGAGGAAGTGGGGGAAATGCAGCACAGAATAGATAGAGAGGTAGTACAGGAATACCTGGCCACACTGGATGAATTCAAGTCTCCAGGGCCAGATGAATTGCATCCTAGGATTTTAAAAGAACTAGCAGAGGTCATTGCGGAACCTCTTGCTATAATCTTTGAAAACTCTTGGTGGACAGGAGAAGTTCGGGCAGACTGGAGGAGGGCAAATGTTGTCCCCATCTTCAAGAAGGGAAAAAAAGAGGACCCAAATAATTATCGCCCAGTCAGCCTGACATCAGTACCTGGAAAGATCCTGGAGCGGATCATCAAACAGTCAGTTTCTAATTACTTAGAAAACAATGCCGTAATTACGAAAAGTCAACATGGATTTCTCAAAAATAGGTCATGCCAGACTAATCTTATCTCTTTTTATGATAGAGTTACTTGCTTGATAGATGAAGGGAATGCTGTGGACATAGTATATCTTGATTTCAGTAAGGCCTTTGACAAAGTTCCCCATGACATTCTTGCAAAGAAGCTAGTAAGATGTGGACTGGACAGAGCTACTGTCAGGTGGATTTGTAACTGGTTGACTGACCGTACCCAAAGGGTGGTCACCAATGGCAGATTCTCATCCTGGAGAGAAGTGACTAGCGGGGTGCCACAGGGTTCTGTCCTGGGCCCGGTGCTGTTCAATATCTTCATTAATGACTTGGATGAAGGAATAGAGGGCACGCTAATCAAATTTGCAGATGACACCAAATTGGGAGGGGTTGCTAATACGCCTGATGACAGGATCAAAATTCAAAAGGACCTGGACAGATTGGAGAGCTGGGCCAAGGCTAACAAAATGAATTTCAACAGAGAGAAATGTAAGGTCCTACGCTTAGGCAGAAAAAATGGTATGCAGAAATATAGGATGGAGGACACGTGGCTGGCTAACAGTACGTGTGAAAGGGATCTAGGAGTCTTCATAGACCACAAGCTGAAGATGAGTCAGCAGTGTGATGCGGCAGCCAAGAAGGCCAACGCAATTCTTGGTTGCATCAATAGGAGTATGGTGTCTAGATCGAGGGAGGTATTGGTACCACTTTATTCTGCACTGGTTAGACCTCATCTTGAATACTGTGTCCAGTTCTGGGCACCCAAATTCAAGAAGGATATGGATAAGCTGGAGCAGGTCCAGAGGAGGGCAACCAAAATGGTGAGGGGCCTGGAAGCCATGCCCTATTTGGACAGACTTAGAGAGCTGGGTATGTTTAGTCTGCAGAAGAGAAGGTTGAGAGGGGACATGATAGCCATGTTTAAATATTTGAAGGGATGTCATGTTGAGGAAGGAGTGGGCTTGTTTTCTCCTGCTCTTGAGACCAGGACAAGGAGCAATGGATGCAAGCTGCAGGAGGGGAGATTCTGCCTGAACCTCAGGAGGAATTTGCTGACAGTCAGGGCTGTCCGACAGTGGAATGTGCTGCCACAGAGTGTGGTGGAGTCTCCTTCTTTGGAGGTTTTTAAGCAGAGGCTGGATGGCCACTTGTCGGGAGTGCTTTGAGGGTTTTCCTGCATGGCAGGGGGTTGGACTGGATGGCCCTTGTGGTCTCTTCCAACTCTACATTTCTATGATTCTATGATTCTATGATTATATCAGCCTGAAGATCTTTCTGCTCCAGCTTGTTTACTTGTTTGTACAGGTTATATTTTAATTCCGCTCTCTCTTTTGCTCCAAAGAGCCTGAAGGGCACCATAAAACATTGCCTCCCCTTTTCTGCTTCTTTTCAGTCCCTCTTTGAACCCACATTTTCCATGCAGGCTTGAGTGCAATCCCTTGATTGCACAATAACTAACAATAAGTAGAGATAACTGAAATAATAATCAAAGACACAGGCTATATCCACACTACACTGTTATAGTGCTATTATTTCAACATCCTGTGGAATCCTGGAGCTTGCAGTTTAGGGAGGGGCATTTAGAATTCTCAGCCAGAGAGCTCTTTGGCCTCAGTAAACTACAAACTCCAGAATTCCACAGGATGTTGAAAGTGGAATAATAGCACCATAACAGTATAGTGTGGAAATGGCCATAGCCATGTTAATTTGTATCAGTATGCAAAAGGATCCTGAAATGTCTTTGAGACTCAGGCCATTTCCACACGGGGTGAGGGAACTGCCCCGTGACGCTACTCACCGGACTTTTGGGCTCCCCGGTCTGGTCCACGCTTCTCCGGAGCAGTGCATGGCGGCCGCTCCGCACTGCTCTGGGGACGAAAATGGTGGCTTCCGGTTGGTCGAGGGTCTCGACCAACTGCTGAAGCTTGCCAGCCTAAAGCCCGCCCCCAGCAGATCACAGGCTCGCACCAATGCAAGCCTGCGAATCTGCATAAGGGAGCTGGCTTGCAGTGGCGCGCTCCGTGCTTTTGAAAGACCTGTTTTTAGCAGTCTTTCAGAAGCATGCTGGACGACCACTGGGGGTTGTTCTGAAGTGGGCTGGGGTGCGGATCTACATTAAGTAGGTCCGACCCAGTCTACTCCCAGGTGCAGACGTCCTCCCTGGAGGACGCTCTGCCCCGTGTTAAAAACCCAGTGTGGAAATGGCCTCAGGCTATTTCCACACTACACTGTTATAGTGCTATTATTACACTTTCAACATCCTGTGGAATCCTGGGGTTTGCTGTTTAGGGAGGGGTATTTAGAATTCTCAGCCAGAGAGCTCTTTGGCCTCAGTAAATTACAGACCCCGGAATTCTACAGAGTGTTGAAAGTGGAATAATAACATTATAACAATGTAGTGCAGAAAGGCCTTATGTCTGAGGCCAAGGCACTGGCAGAGGGAAAGGAAGGAGGATCTTTCACCTGCTTCTTGTTTTCCCAAGCTCTCAATGATAGTATGCTTTCTTCAGCATACTGGTGCCCATCGGCCTCTCCCAAAACTGGATTCCATAGGATGTTGAAAGTGTAATAATAGTAATAATAGTGCTATAACAGTCTAGTGTGGAAATGGCTTGTGTTTGTAGAACACCAGGGTCCTACTTCAGGGGTCAAGACCTAGCAGGACACAATTCCTGGCAAAATGTGAATTAAAGATACCTTTACCGGAAAAGATGTTCTTGGTAATGAAGAATGTGCTGGAGGAGTGGAAAGCTCAAGACCTTTGATAAAACTGGCCAGTATATGGTAACAAACACTTAGCAGGATAATTATAGCTGCTGTAAATGTTGAAAACGTATAAAAGAATTAAGAGTGCAATTATTATTCCTGTGCTATATAAAGAGTTGAGCTGCATATTGCTATGGATACCATGTCTTCATCTCTCTCTTGCACAGAGGGATCAGCCCAACCAAAAAAAAAAGGGAAAGGCAAAATAGCACTTCAGCAATCCATTAACTTTACAATATATAAGCTGGAAGGACACTTTAATTAATCTGACTATATTACTTTTCACACCGTTAATGACACCACAGATTTAAAAGGAGGTAAAGGGAGGGGCAGGAGAGCTGAGCTCATACAAATGCAGGAAGGTTTAGAAGCAAAAGGAAACGTACAAGGATTGGGTGTGGCTTGGAGAAGAAACAATAAGTTAGGTTGTTGTGGGTTTTCCTGGCTTTTTGGGCGTGTTCTATTAGCATTATCTCCTGACGTTTTGCCTGCATCTGTGCCTGGCATCTTCAGAGGATCTGGTGGCATGGAAGTGAGACAGAGTATATATACTTGTGTAGTCCCCAGGTGGGAGGGAGCAATTTGCATGTGTTACAGTTGGCCTGTGTGATGGCCTATTGTTAAGTAGGATATCCCCCAGGGTTGTATTGTGGTAACACTATGAACTGGAGACCTCCAGGTTACCTTTCAACTCAACAGCCCTGCTGAGGTCTTGCAGATTCTGGGTGGTGGCTTCCTTGACTGAGGGCTTTTCCACACTACATAACCATTGCCCTATGATTTCACTTAAACTACCATGGCTGCCTCCTATGGAATCCTGGAGTTTGTAGTATTGGTAGGTACTGGAGCTCTCTGGCTGAGAAAAGCCCTGAATTTATACATCTGCAGTGCAGTCTTCCTCCTTTCCTACTTCCTTCTACCTTACCAAGCATTATTGTCTTTCCTAAAGAGACATGTCATCTTACAATATGTCCAAAGTATCATATGTCAGTTTAGTCATCTTGGTTTCTAGGGTGAGTTCAGGCTTGATTTGATCTAGGATTAATTTTTCTGTCTTGTATCAGTAGTACTCTGTATCCAAAGAACTCTTTCCCAGCACCACATTTCGAATGAGTTGATTTTCTTCCTATCAACTTTCTTCACTGCCCAGCTTTCATAACCATACAAAGAAATGGAAATACCACAGCATAGACAATTCTAACTTTAGTATTTAATGATATTTTTACACTACAGGATCTTGTCTAGTTCCTTCATAACTGCCCTTCCAAGTCCTAGTCTTGTGATTTCTTGACAGCAGTCTCCATTCTTGTTAACAGCTAAGTCAAAGTATGAAAAAAAATTGAAATATTTCAATGTCTCCATTGCCTGCTTTAAAGTTATGTAAATCATCTGTGAACATTTTTTCTTTTCTTTTTTTCTTCATGTTCACCTATTCACCTTTTGTACTTTCGTCCTTGACTTTCTTCAGTAACATTTCCAAGTATTTGATATTTCCTGCTAGTACTATGGTGTCATCTGTATATCTTAAGTTGTTGCTGTTCCTTCCTTCAATTTTCATACCTCCTCCCTCCCTCCTCCTGCTTTACATATGATATGTTCAATATACAAATTAAACAGGTAAAATGCAACTTTACATGACCCTTTTGCCAACTGGAAAGCATTCTGTTTCTCCATATTCTGTCCTGACAGTAGCCTCTTGCTCTGAGTTATACATCAAGACAAACAAATGTTGCGGCACACTCATTTCTTTAAAAGCAATCCAAAGTTTTTCATGATCTATACAATGAAAGGTTATAGCAAAACCTTTCTATCTATAAAAATCTATAAAATACAGACCGATTTTCTTCTGAAATTCTTTGATGTGCTCCCTTATCTAATGCATGTTTGCAATATGATCCTTAGTACCTCTTCTTTCCTGAACCCAGGATTAAGATCTGCTGGGGAGGGCTTCTCCATGTCCCACCTGTGAGGACAGCACACTGTGATGAGATAGGGTAGAGAGCTTTCTCAATTGTGGCACCTCAACTGTGGAATGCTCTAACCCTGGGGGCCCAACTGGCACCAACACTCATGGCATTTGGGCACCCAGTGATAATTTGGTTGTTCACCAGAGCCTTTGGGCTTCACTAATTCAACCCAAAGATTGTTCTATGTGGTTCTTAAAACTTCTAAATTTTTAAAATCTGTTTTAACTCATTATAATATTTAATATGCAGTTAGCTTATTTAAATTATCTTACTATTTTTAACTTGTTTAATCTGTTTTAATGCTATTTGTAAGCCACCCTGATATAGGGTAGGGTATAAATCTTTTAAATAAATCAAATAATAGAATAGTTAATAAATTGTTTTGACAGACCTTTGGGAACTAACCTACATGCAAAGGGCTTTTAGTTATGTCTCATATTTTCTGTATGTGTTGCTTTTTAAATGGGTATACTTTTAAATTTCTTTTAATTAAATTGACAGGTTTTTTTGATGATGTGAGCTTTTATGTGTATCTGTCTTAATTGATGTAAGCTACCTAGAGCAGTGGTTCTCAACCTGTGGGTCCCCAGATGTTTGTGGACTTCAGCTCCCAGAAGCCCCAGCCACTATGGTCAATGCTCAGGGCTTCTGGGAGCTGAAGTCCAAAAACATCTGGGGACCCACAGGTTGAGAACCACTGGCCTAGAGTATCAGGGCTGGAGAATGGATTAGAGGGTGGGTGAATGGACAGACAGACAGACAGTTGTATGCCTTTAGTTTGTTTCCAACTTATGGTGACCCCAAGACGAACCCATCATGGGATTTTCTTACCAATGTTTGTTCAGAGGAGATTTGCCTTTGCTATCCTTTGAGGCTAGGAGAGTGTGACTTGCCCAAGGTTACCCATTGGTTCCATAGCTGAGCAGAGATTCAAACCCTGGCCTCCAGAATTGTACTCTGCTATGCTAGGCTGGCTCAGGACAGAGAGAGAGAGAGAGAGAGAGGTAGTCATTATGTAGTTATGTACTTATGATGTAGTACTTTTTCCTTTTGGATGATGCTTAATTTGCAGCAGTTGATAAAGTTAAGATTTTCTTAAGGCTTGTGAAGTTAAGACTTTCTAAGGGTTTTCTCTTTTACTGGTTGCTTGGAGAAGGGAAAGAGTTTTAAAAAGGCATTTGACATGACCATAAATAAGGTTTCTCTGCTGCTTCAGCATGGGTTGCTTTATTCCTTCCTGTTTTCCCATATCAACTTGCCTGATGCTTCAGCCTCTAGCAGTTTCAGACAGGTGCTGGTTCCAAGGGTGAGACTCCCCTTCAAATTATTTATTGCAGCTCTCAAAGGAAGGACAGTGATTTAATGGACATTGTCTCCAGCAGCTGTGAATTTGCAGCCTTTTGAGGAGTCATTCTAGGCAATCCTAATTTCCACCCTGGCACAAAAGATTAAGAAACAGTAAGCAGTCTGGGCAAAATTAATTGTTCTTTCACATAATACCCAAGAAGACCCATAATTCAGGAGAACACCCAAAGCATTCAGAAGGATCCACTGTTTGGATGTGTAGCAAATGTTTTGCACATGGGAAATGCTAACATCTCCAGTTAAAATGGCTTTGGCTAATGGCATTAGAAAGATGTCAAAGCAGACAACACTGGAGTAGCTCAAGTTAGTCTAATGCAGGTTGTGTGTGTATTGTGCATGTATGTATAACATGTGTTAACAACCACTCTACTGGAGAAGGGGACGAATGCCAGAAGATCTCCAGAAATCCCACCACCACCTATAACCTACTTGCTAGTCACTTTTCGATAGTGCTGAACTGAATATCACATTCAACTTCCTGTTAACATGATATGACACACACTAAGGGTGCTTCCACATTATGCAAGCATACTACTATGATTCCATTTTAAATGCTGTAGTTCCTTCTTATGGAATCTTTGGCTTTGCAGTTTCAGGAGGAGCATTTAGGATTCTCAGCCAGAGAGCTCTAGTACCCCACCAAACTACAAATGCCAGGAGTCTATCAGAGACAACTATGGCAGTTAAAGTGGAATCGTAACAGGGTTGTATGAAAGGGCCCTCTGAACTAGTGTGGCTTAATTGTCATTCACAATGTAGAACCACACTAAATAAATTATGCATATATGACAATATTCTTGGATCATAAACATCTAAACATACATATAAAACCTGATTATTATAATTTTTCAGCTTGCTAAATTTGTGTTCACAAAGGATCCTTCCACCTGTTGTGTCCTAACCATGATCCATTTGCACATGGAATTCCACCCGCTGTGAAAAATGGGCACTGTATAAAGGGAAGCAAAGTGCATGAGGATCAGTTTGGACACATATAATCTGGGATATTATGCCTGCAATACTCTCAATAGGACCAGGGAAAAAAATAAAAGATTTAAGAAGGCCAGAACTGCAAGTTCTGAACCAACAATGAGGTTTCCAGACTATGTAATACTAATGTATCACCCAAGGGCCACAGTGGAGATTTAACCCTTTTCCCATCTGTCAAATCTGGGGAACTCTCCCCTGACTATTTTTATCTGTACCCCAGCTTTGAGATCAGCTCAGCTGGGAATAAAACAGCACAGGGAACATTTACCTATAAGAATCAGTGCATAAGGAAAGGTTTGAGCACCCACTCTACCTCCAGGGATGAGACGATCTGTTCATGGCCATGGCTTCCATTCCCAGATGTTGTTGGACCTTAGCTTCCAGAATTCCAAGCATCATGGCCAATGGTGAGGGATTCTAAGATATACTTAAATAGTACTTAGAGACCAAGGTTTAGAGGGCATGTAAGGCATATTCTGCTATGTTTATAAGTAGGATGTGTGAAACCTATCCCTCTATTTTCATTTGCTGACCCCAACCAGAGTAGACCCACTGACTCAATGGAAGTTACTTAAGTGTTGACATTTTTCCACTGATTCACTGGGCCTGCTCTAGCTGGGATTCTCAATTGAATTAAGACCATGATGTTTACTACTTACTCTTCCTGCACTCTTTGAATTCCACATGTTGTTCATGGACCTTCTTGCTTCTCCAAACAGAATCTCTATATACAGAATTTTGCAGATTTTTCCCTGTGGGAAAATGGTTGCACAAAACAATGTGCATTATAGTGGTGCAACACTATGGCCCTTTCCACAGCTTACCTTTTTTCGGCGCTGGGGTGCAGGGATCGCACAAGCAGCCTCCAGCGAGAGGCTCTTGTGTCCCTGCTGCTTCAGCTCCACACAAGCTGCCTGCTCCCAAGCAGGTAGTGAGAGAGCCCCGCCTCTTCCTTCCGCAGCGCAGCCTGGGAGTTTCTCAGGGGAAGGAAGCGCGACCACCGCGGCTCCAGAGACTCCGCATGCATGGCAAGTGCACATGGGGCCCTGGAGCAATGCGTGATCATGCACTATTTTCCGCTGAAAGCGGAAAATGAAAAAGTGCGTGAGCAGCGCCTGCCCTACCCTGGAGCATTGCATGATTGTGAGTGCATCGTGCAGATCGCTCCTCACAGTCGCGTGATGCTCCAGGCACCCTTTCGCATGGCAAATGCCATGCAAAAAGGGCCTATGACAAGTTTTGAAAATTGTGGATGGGAATGAGCAGTGGATCAGATAGTGTACAGTTAATTGAGAGTACTACAGTCCTGAGAGACAGGACTTCATGTCATGCACAATCCACTCTTAGCTACTAACTACCTTTTCTCCATGTAGCTGTGCATCCAGTTACCGTGTTGTTGTTATTGTTTTTCCTGATGAGAAAAGGTAAATCAAACAGAATCAAACATGTCTGAAGCATAAGAAGGAAAATACAGACACTGATGTTTATATGAGACCCATCATTGTTTTACATAATGAAACTGTAATAATATTATTGTTGTTGCATGACTTTTAGGTCATTTCCAGCTTATGGCAACCCTAAGGTGAAAATGTCACAGTGTTTTCTCGACCAGCATTGTTCAGAAGGAGTTTGCCAGTGCCTGCCTATGAAGCTGAGAGAGTATGACTTGCCCAAGGTCACTCAGTGGGTTTCCACGACTGAGCAGGGATTCAAATTCTGGTCTCTCACTGTTCTAGTCTAGCACTCACTGTTCTAGTCTAGCACTGCACCATATTGGCTCTGATAGCATATTACCATCTGTTATAAGGCTTTTAAATAATGAACATGTTGGTTCAAGACAAAGAGATCTTAGTAGCCTCCAATTATACCATCAATAAAGGAATGGCTTTTGAAAGGCTTGGACATCACAAAAATGGACCACTTAATAGATACTGTTTGAAGAAAAGGTAGACCTTCAATGAAAGCACTGTTAAAAAGATAAATGAATTCCGTTTCTTAAGTATGGCAGCTGAATGAACATTGAAATATTGGAATTCACTGTCACAGCTACAAATGTGCATTTAGAGTTACACATTCATAGCTGGGTTGTATTTACAATCCTTACATATTCATTAGTCTAGAGACTGCAAAAATCTCCTGATCTCCACTTACCAGACAGCAGGCACTGTGAGCGACAGAGCTCTGTTGCCCTGTTGGTTATGAAGCAGCTGACTGATATTCCCACCCTCTTCCTGCTAGTGATCTCCAGTGTGAGGGGAAAGTATGACAGGGATCCTGCTTCTGCCTGTCACAGGCCCTTACCAGATGGCATCACCATCACGGCATGGCAACACATTGGAAGATGTCATTGCTGACCAGGTACTGTTGCATCCCCATGCATTGTAAACATGCTGTATACCATTACCAAAATGGTAAAAGCCTCTTTCCCACAACAATCCCATTGGCTGCAGGTGTGCAGGAAAGGCAGAAGTGCTTGATAGTGCTTCTTTCTGCGGTACAACACAGGAAGAGGTGGGGAAAGAGACCTGCCACTGATGCTGTACTGCAGAAGGAAAAGAGCATCCCTAACACTACCCATCTGCCAGCAGCCAACCAGGTGCAGTTTGGAGCATTCAGGTCCTGATCCCATCTGAGCAATGGCAGTGCCAGGATCCTGCTGGGACAACAGCATATCAAGCCATAGTGCGGTAAGGGCCACAATGAAGACCACTCATGAGAGGGAGATGAGAACATCATTCTTCTGCTTCCCTTGTGATGTGAAAACAGACCCTCATCTCTCACAGCAGCTGCTTCCCAGTACATGAAGATGGTTGGGTTGGTCCAGGGGGCACTACCTAACTGGGCTAGTTACATAGCTATGTAGGTGAAACAGAATCATAGACATCATTTTACTAGTCAGAAATATGGTTTTCTAGATGGTATGTGTCTGTGCAGCATTTTAAAGTATTTTTTAATAAGGAATCAAGCATAATTGCCCATATCAGGGAAACAATACCACTGTAAGAAATCAAAGAGATATTACCACAGCATTCCTATTTTGAAGCATTAGCATTTTATTTTGCTGGAATAAAGAAACTGTGGAGCTTCAGTAAGTGACAATACTGTATTAACTATAAGAAAACTAAGCCTCTGTGGTAGTCAAAGACCTGTTTGAAAGGCTGAACACATCCTTGTACAGGAAAAGGAACAATTCCCTTATTGCAGGAAACATACTGTCCCTTGAGTTTTAGATGGTGAAATGAAATTATAAGGTTATGCGAACAAGAAAAGTACTTGTCTGATTCATGATCTAAGATAGTTCAAGTTACAGGGCATATAAAAACTAAAACAAACTGGAGTGGGTTACTCTCATCAGAGTTCTTCCTCCAGGAGACTGCCATGTAATTACAAATGTCAGTGGCCAAGTGGCGACATGCTCTCAGGACATATAATATAAGCATCTCATACTCTTGGTATTGTACAGCCTTCTACTCCTTGGGGGCAGCCTGTACTCACAACTGGACTAGAATTCATATAGAAAAACAGTGGAAGTCACAAACAAAATCAAATACAAGGGAATAGTCATTCAGAAATACAGGATGACAAATTTCCTGTAGGTTTTCTTTTTAATTAGCATTAAGGGATCACCATATGTAATCCATTCAGCTTTTCAGAACAAAATATGACAATTAAAGTTGTCCATAAAAGAGTTCTTTTAATAGAAATATTGTCTCCAGTCTCCAAGGATCAAGCTAGATATTAAGTGGAATGAATGTTCCCTGCATCAAACCCATTTTCCTCTCAGATGTGGACCTCAACAGTTAGATTTGCACATTAAGAACTTGTTTACTTTCCAGTAACCAATAACAAAAAAAAAAAAACCCTTGCAAAATAAAACATATATAGATGAGCATATGCTATGACAGACAGACATTTTTCACCACTGGATGGTGCAAATCTTTCAAAAATATGCTAAATGTATTTCTCAGTCTGACATGATATCTGCTAGAAGAAAAGCAGTTAGGGGAGAGATTGGGAGTACAGGGAATAGTGGCTGTGAAATAATTAGTTGTCTAAATACTCTAGAGGCACCAGATCCCATCTGATCTTAGAAGGTAAGCAAGATCAGCTCTGGTTAATACTTAGATTGGAGACTGCCAATGAATACCAGGTGCTATAGGCTATATTTCAAAGGAAGGAACTGGCAAAAAAATTTCTGAGTATTTCTTGCCTAGGAAAATCCTATGAAATTCAGGTCACCATAAGTTGACAGGCAACTTGAAGGCACGTACATACACACAATAGTTAACACCCTTTGCCAGCCTGCTGCTTTTCCGTTTTGAATGGCTCCATCCAGTCCTGCTTTATAGCTAAATATCTATTCAGCATGGAATGCATTTGAAGCTATTGGCCTCTTTTGCTACCAGGTTTAGCTCTTTCTTTAGAAAATTGTGGAATATGGTAAAACTCTTCCTTTAAAATGAAATGAAATTGTTTCTATTTAAGCATCTCTGTAAGTTTACTGAGTCAGTGGATCTACTTGACTTGATACTAGAAATTGGAAGCAGGCTGAGCGTAGGAACCATGCAGCCCTCCAGATGCTGTTGGACTGTAGCTTCCACCAGCCCTATCCAACATAATCCAAGATGAGGAATGTTGGGAGCAGTAGTCTGAGAACATCTGAGGGGTCACATAATTCTCACCTTTGATTTTGGTAATAGCTTTGTATTCAGTACAGAAAGCTTCTTCTACATGGGCAGGAAGTAGCTACAAAGAAAGACAGGCATTTTTCTCTGTAGTTGAATTCAGGATGTATTGAGATGTACACAGGTTTGTTATGGAAGATCCTCATTCACAGGGACATGAGAAGTTACATGCATGTACTTGTACCTATCAAACCCAGATATTTAAGGAACTTTTGCAGAAACCTGAGTGTTGATGCCATGGTGAATTTTCCAACTTCAACAAAATGAGGACAATAACTTCAGAACTGTAGCAATTGAAACACTGAAGTTTGTTTTTTACATGAATAGGTAAAAAAGAAGCAATTAATGAATATATTCGCCACCTAGCCACAGGTTATACCTAATAATGAATTAAAGATGGAGAAAACTTATTTGATTGCTCAGAAAAAGAGCAGGAAAGGTAGTAGGAAAAAGGCAAGAAAGGGGTTGGGAAGCTAAATGTAACAAGGTCCTCTGAATTCAAACACCAATGAGCAAGTCACACAAGAAACAGACTCAGAACAGTTTCAGAAGAAAGGGTAAAAATAAAGCCAGATGTATTAGAACTGTGTTTATTTTATTATTTTAAAATTTAAAATGATATATACCACACCTGCCTCAACAATTATATCTGAGCAGTGTATATAAAAATTAAAAATCCAATAACTTTAAATATAATCAGATAAAATAAGCATAAAACTATTAGGTTGGCATGTTCTTTCTGCCTAGTCATCTGTGGACACAGACTACCTTCTAGTCTTCCATCATAGCTGAAGTCAGGTAGTCATTTCAGTCTCAAAAACCATCATGTGCCTAGGGGTTCCACAATAAATTACATAATAGGTTTCAAAAACTGGACCTGGAATTAGAGAGCCAAAAGGTAAAGTCTCTTCCAGAATCTTGACTGCTCAAAAGAAAATAACAAAATACAGAGGGAGCCCAGAAACATAAGTTAGTTAACCATGGGTCTGTCTGCATCTGCCAATGGCAAAGCTCAGATACCTTAGCATAATGCTATAGGCTTCCATCCTGTTCACAGGTTGTATACATCACTGAGATAAACATTAGCAATTCATAACAGTAGCATCACTTTCTCTTCTACAAAAAATGCCTCCCTTTGAGATAATGACGGGTCCACAAAAGGCTAGTGAGTCCCTATCAAGGGACACATTCCTCTCTTCCTCCCTCCCTCAAGATTCTGCCCATGGAGATTCCAGTACTGAAAAGGGGGTCCGTTACATTGGAGGCAGAAGGTGAAGACCAGCAGGAATATTCTGGCACAATGTTATGCACCACTACCTTGATATAGGATGCTGGTGGTAGTGTCCCAACTAAAGGCTGCCAATGAGTTTCATAGCTGAACAGAGGTTTGAGTCATGGACTGTCTGCTCCAAATCCAGATCTTACCATCATTCTCAATTGTAGTGTGGACAAAGTTCTCAGAGAGACAGAAAAATACTGGTGTGAATGTTGCAAACCTACCTTTAAAAAAGTACTTCTCACAGAGTAAACTGAGGCCCTTTTCGCACGTGGGGGGGCCGAAATGGGGCGGCGCACGCAGGGGCGGAGCTTACCTGCCTGCGTTTTGCTCTGTCCCTGCTCCGTCCCTGCGGGGAGCATGGTTCCACCACTTCACACGCCGCCAAATTTCGGCAGCGCTCAGCAGCGTTTGGCAGCACCCAAAATGGTGGCCGGCGGCTTCCAGCAGCGCTCCGCCAATCAGGGCAGCGCGCCAGCCGGAAGCCCACCCCCGGGCAGCTCTGCAGAGACACGCTACCGCATCTCTGCAGATTCTCACTGGGAGCTGCCACGGATTAGTGCGGGCAAGTTTCATAAAAACCACCTGGGAAGGTGGTTTTTAAAAAACTCACAGCGCCACCCCAGCTGCTGCGCTAGAGCGGTTGGAGGTGTGGTGCCTCACCTTTTCCAACCGCGCTAGCGCACCCCGCAGTGTGAACGACCTCCGTCTCTGGTCACCGCACTGTGGGGTTTTACCCCCATGTGAAAATGGCCTGAGATAATGATGTCAGCCTGTTGGTATTTTATGCATACTTGAATCCTCTTTTGCACGGGGTTATACTTTTTCCACCATGGTGTAATTTACGTTAGTGGGTTTTTGGAAGTGTAACTGCTGCACATGCAATTACACATTCTTGAATGGTATGTGGGTATTCATCAGTGCCTTCAATGTGCCACTTGATTCTCTAGAGATAGAGAAACAGGAGGAGCATTTGCAGATATGCAGTTGGGTGTATAATGTTGGTATTCAGCAGAGGGATGGCATAACATAACCATCAGTAAATTACATAAATACAGATTTACACTATGCAAGCACAAGGTATATTTCAATCAATATTTTGCATATCTGACAAAGTTTTATTTTCTTTTATATGAAAAGAAGAGAGCATTCTGTTCTCTGTTTTCTCACACAGAGTTAAGAAATAGCCTCCTGTCTTTTTATAGACTGGAAGTTGTTCATTAAGACTAAGAAAAAGCAAAAGGAATTAATTTCACAGACTTTGTGAAGAAGAAAATAACCCCAGCCTTGACAGTATACTTCAGCTCTTACATGCACTATATTGCCAGCAGGATTTGATTATCAACAGACAAGACAGTTGGTCCTTCTACAAATTGTTATCAGTATTGAATGGCACTCAATTTTTATGAAGCTGTTTCTCTGTGTTATCGAAAGTTACAGTAGTGTCATTTACTGAGTAAATATTTCAACATCAGTGTATTTCAGCACAACAGTGTAAAGTGGACAGTGGCTCCTGATTTTTTGGCACAGAGATCAAAACCTCCAATACTGTGTCCCTGATTAGTTTAGGACTGTAAGGCCAACAGAACTGATCAGAACAGTTTTGCAAGCACTGTCACAACTGCACACCAGCTTTTCCAATTCCAGTTTAATCAGCTTCTGTGCTAAATATCCTTAAAATTGCTTAGAACTTCTAGTGAGTAAGCACACTGCTGGTAGTATTCATCATGTGGGGACACACTGGTCAGATGTGTTAGAGGAAAGCAGAAGGGTTTTGCATTCTTTAGGATTAGAAACACTGCTGAAGAGGTAGGTCATAACTGAAAGGCAGAACGCATACTTTATTTTTAGAAGGATTTCATGGGCTCATCTTCCACTGAAAGATGCTCAGGAAGCAGGGAAGTGGAAGACTCTGTCCAGCATTCTGGACAGTGAGAAATAACCTAAGATAGATGGGCCAATGGCCTGATTCAGTAGAAAACAGCTTCTTGAGGTCATATGTTATGAGAGGCGCAACCTCTATCTTTGGCCAAACTTTATTTGACCGAGAAGATGATTTACCAGTCTGTTCTTACACAGTTAACACAACATATGGTATTTGGATAGCATGGGTAACCATGGTACTTTACAAGATAATCATTATTAAAACAATGCCTTACGTTTCATTTTCTTGTTTAGTTTCTCTAAATGTTTTCTGTTTGGGGAGCTGTAAAAAATGCTCATGAAATGTCATTTTGGATCTTCCATTTTCTTTGTGCAGTTTACGTGTCCAATACCACGCACTCAGCTTCATCCCTTTCATAGCCTTGGAGGGGCTTGAAGAACTACTTTCTAAAACCCATTCAGAACCTCAGTTCCTATTAATCATTCTCCTGCTAATTCATCCAGTACCTTTGGCAATATATACATATAATTTATGGGTTTAGCACTCAAAGGAATTACAAGCAAAGTTCTGGAAACAAGGGAGTTATTTTACAAGGGAGAGGAATGAAAATGTTTTCCAATGGAACATTGATTTTGTTTTCCTTCTGGACAACTGCCATTAAAACAACAGATTAGAAGGCTGATGCATATTATTATATGTGTAATGTTTGAATACAAGGGACCGTTGTGAATTTCCTGGACATTTATGAGAGACTTTGGAGTTTCACCTCATGAAAACATGGTATTTGTATTCTCTCTTCAATTCCACCTAAGAGGATATGGTGATCTCCCAATTGCTGTCTCTCTAGCAGCTTTATTGATGATAGTGAGATGTCTCTGAAATAAGTATATGGATGAGAAACAGTATAAGCTAAGAGCTATATTCTTACCAGCCGTGTATCTTTTGCAACATATATATATATATAAATTGCCAAGAGCCTTTTTCACACCACCACTTTTTTTCATGTCTATTTTATGTGATTGAAATATATTTTAAGCATGCTGTATAATATGACTGGGCCTTTTGACCTTGTTAATGTCCTTGTTTATAGGCTTGAAATAGTAATTGCACCCTCAATACTCAAATGCACGCAGAAGTCATGACATCTTGTAACTTTATGCTATCCTGGAATTTACTTTTTAAAAAGCAAAACAAAGTAACAGTCTCCTATCTGCTGCTATTGCCTATGTTTTTTGTTTTTTTGTTTTTTAAATGTTTTGACTCTCTTATCTTTCTGTTGCATTCACCTGTAGTCTCTTACTTTTTATCTTAATCAGTTTGTTACTTCTTTAGAACAAAATTTCTTGTCTTTTTCTTTTTTTTTTAATCCACCACATTGGTAGACAAGCCTCTCCTAGAGCAAGGGCATCCTGAAACCTTCTGATCCCCTTAGCACAAACTGTTGTAACACTAAGTAAAGAATGCATTTTGGAATGGCTCCAGGCAGACTCCTTCTGAGCCAGGTTAGTCTGAGTCTCATCAAGTCAACAGTGTTCTGTCTCAGTAGATTTGGCCTGATGCTGTTGCTCACCATTTCTATTTCCAACATGGGGTATCTGAACAGCTGTGTCAGAGCAAGCACCTACATTGCCTGAAGCATCACTCCTAGGCTGAGAAGATTGTTTCCAGATTCTCACAATTAAAATGATCTTTTCCCCTCCATCTTTACCTTTTAACCTAAATACCGTAATGGGCTTGAGAATGAGGATGACATTTTTAAAAGATCAACCTACGTGTTCCCTTTGGCCATTTTGCCATTCTAACTTTGGTCTCTGCAGGAAACATTGCCGAGTCTTCTGTAGCAGCCCCATATATTTCTTAGTCTGGTTTCATGATACGTATTATCAGTTTCTTTGGAGCACAACTTCCATATTATGAAAGATCATGCCTGCCATTTCTGTGATAAGTGCTTGACTTTCACAGCCTTACTATAAACATATAATACACAAAGAAATATTGAAGTTCACTAGTCAGCTCATCACTTAAGGGCCATCAGGATGTTAATCAGATTTTGCTTCTCCATGGTTAAGGGCATTTTGCACACTGCTTCAAAAGAAGGTCAAGGATCTTGGATCCCTCTCTTATTGATTTCTTTGGAGGAAAAATGGTGATGTCCAGGGAGAACCCACTAATTAAGAGTCTCTACCTCAGTTTGATTTTCCCATATAACTTTTCACTGCATAAAAAAAGGCAAGAGCAAAGTCCTGTTACAAAAAGTTCGAACCAAAATCTGATGAACCAGAAATGTCTTTGTACTATTTTATTGCCAATTACAAAAAGCCATGTGCTGTCATGGAAAGACTGTTGTCTTGAAATACAACAGGGATGGAAACTTTTCATAGATCATAGAATCATAGAGTTGAAGAAGACCACAGGGACCATCCAGTCCAACCCCCTGCTATGCAGGAACACACATCAAAGCATTCCCAACAGATGGCCATCCAGCCTCTGCTTAAAAACTTCCAAAGAAGGAGACTCCACCACACTCTGAGACAGCATATTCCTCTGTTGAAGGTTAGATTCCCTCAAGGATGATTTCTTGGAGGGGGTTCTATGCTGATGGTAGTTAAGGCTGAAGCCATTAGTATAAGGAGATACACAAAGCGGACAAGACCGTTCATTCTCTCTCTGCCACCCACTTTTTCCTCCCACTTTTCCTTCCTTCCTCTATGTCTCCCCACTTTCTCCATTCCCAACAAACAGCTCTTTCCAATGGGCTTGAAATTAGGCCAAGGGCCACATGAAATCAAACTGAGAGTGCATGCAACCTATGAACTAGAAGTTTCAAACTCCTCCTGGACTAGAGACACTTGACTCCAAAACACCATTTAGCTAGGTAGTGAGGAGAAATTTAAGACTTTGGTGATCACTTTCTGACACCTTTCTGGTGTAGGGTAGGGATCTGGAGCCCCTTTTAGAATCCTGTGTCCCAGGGATTGGAGAAGGAAGCTACCATTGAAGATAACCTGGGATTCAGCCTCTCACTTATAGAGTTCTGCAACTTGGGTGGGAATCCTTGGGTTACCTTCCAGTTAAGCTGGATTTAAGCTGGTCTTTGGTGCTTCACCCAAGGCAAGACTAAGGAGATTGACACCTGGGCCTTGGCTGGATCCACATAGGATGCTCCCCCTATTGTTCCATTTCCAGGCCAACACAACTTAAAGAGGTTAGGTCAAATAAAACAGCTTTTATTTAACTCAATTTTCTGTGTCTGGTCTCATTATTTCATGGCTGATCACCCAAAGCATGTATTCAGTCCCATACCCAGTTGTGGTGTGGTGGTTGTGGTCATGTCATGGGAGAAATAATGAGAGAGACCTGAAAATTCAGCATGGATAGAAAGGATGAACTGATCCCTTCCCTGTCTCCCTGAAACCACTTTTCAAAGATAACTTTTTTTCTCTCCTAGAGATGTTACTTTCAGTCACAAAGCTTCACCATAAAAAGCTTCACTTTTTAAAACTGAGAGAAAGAGAGGGAGATTTTTAAAAGAATTTTACACAGGAAACATGATCACTGAAAGAGATAGCTCCCCCTCTTACCTGCCAATGGAAATCATGTACTTAAAATTTCAACTATACACTTTTTTAAGGTTCAAGAATGACAATCTTGGCATACATTGTTTCCTACCATCCCATTCTATTTTACTCTCAGACCTAATAATAAGATACTGCCTAGCCCTGCCTTGAGATAAAATGAAGCAACAGACTTAGGGCATCATAAAATAGCAACAGATTTTGAAATTAAAAAGGAGAAGAGGGCTTTGTAGGAGTTTCTGCAATGTGTCAAAAATAACTTGCTGCTCACTCTGGATATGCTGTGCACATTTCCTTACACGAACAGGCCCAATTTGCTGCCTGCTTCAGGTACTAAATTGTCTTGGGTCTTATCCTGGCATGGAAGTACACCTGGAACCCTCAGATTCACACCTGACAAGGGCATGGTCTCTCATTTACTATTGCAGTTTGAATGATACACATGTGTTGTATCCTCATATGTGTGTATCTGTTAGCATTTATACATAATCTGTGTATTTAAAAAGAGACTGTCGCACTTATTGTGGTCGTTATTTGCCATCAAGTCAACTTTGATTTATGGTGATACTATGAATGAGAGACCTGGAAGATCCCCAGTCATCAACTGTTCTGCTCAGGTCTTGCAAACTCAGGGCCATGGCTTCCCTGAGAAAATCCATCCACCTGCACTGTGGTTCTCACTCTTTTCCTACAAGCTTCATTTTACCAAGTGTTATCATTTTTTTCCAGTGAGTGATGTCATCTCATGATATATCCAAAGTTTCACCACCTCAGTGTGGTCACCTTCACTTCTAGGGAAATTTCAGGCCCGATTAGTTCTAAAACCCATTCATTTGTCTTTTGAGCATTCCAAGGTATCCTCAAGACTCTCTTCCAGTGCCCCATTTCATAGAGTTGATTCTCTTCCTATGAGCTTTCTTCACTGCCCAGCTTTCACAACCATGCATAAGGACTGGTAATAATATGGTCGTGGTGATTCTGACTTTGATATTTAGTTATATATCTTTACACTTGAGGTTCTTATCAAGTTCCTTCACAGCTGCTTACCAAGCCTTAGGCCATTTCTACACTACCCTGTTATAGTGCTATTATTCCACTTTCAACATCCTATGGAATCCTGGAGTTTTCAATTTAGGGAGGAGCATTTAGAATTCTCAGCCAGAGAGCTCTTTGGCCTCAGTAAACTACAAACCCCAGAATTCCATAGGATGTTGAAAGTGGAATAATGGCACTATAACAGTGTAGGGCAGAAGTAGGTTGCGTCTTCCTCTGAGTTCTCGACTACAGATTCCACTTTGGTTAGTTCTTGAGACAAGGTATAGGAAATCTTTAACTAGTTGAACTTTGCAGAGGGCCAAACTGGAGCTTAATAATATGGATTACTTGCCCAATTTATCCTTTACAGATCCATCACAGAGAAAAGGTTTAACCTTTCATTCCCCAGGTCATTTTCCCAATGAGAATGGGACTGTGAGATGCACTGTGGAAAATGGTGGCAAGCATTCCTTCAGAGCTGCAGTCGGTTTCCTCTCTTGCTGCTTTTAAGAAGGATATGAAAAGCCATCTCTTCAAACTGGTGCTTTAAACAGCTTTCCTAATTATTATTATGATTTTAATGGCTTAATTAATGTGATAATTTTAATGGTTTTACTGCCTAATCTATTTTAAGTGGTTTTTAATCTGTTTTTAATTATGTTTATTAGCCACCTCGAGGGCTATCTTTTAGTGGAAAGACAGGACAGAAATGTTCTTGCTGTCGCTCTTATTCAGGCCACTCTTTCCCAAAGATATATTTGCCCCACCCCAACTTCAGCTAGCCCAAAATAGCAGCTGTGGGGGGAATAGTTTTCCACAGGAAAACAGGGCAGGGAAAGGAATAACCCCCTGCCATGCACCATGGGTCTGATCTTGATGAATGTAAAGACACTGCAACTGCTTTCTGTAAAGGAGAAAGATTACAGAATGCCAAGCTTAGCATTAAAATAAGTGCCGGGGTAAGTTATGTATGACATAGTTTGAATCAAAGAATCATATAAGCTTAGAGCTAGAAGGAACCACAAGGGCC
Organism: Iguana delicatissima; assembly: GCA_948472985.1. Lineage (NCBI taxonomy): Eukaryota > Metazoa > Chordata > Lepidosauria > Squamata > Iguanidae > Iguana > Iguana delicatissima. The sequence goes on along the minus strand of CAOKZL010002281.1, from coordinate 194,555 downwards.
ATGTGGTTGAACTCACTGCTATATTCATCCAATCTGTATTCAAAGTCTTCCAGAAATGGAATGTCCACCACCCTGTGAAGCAGACACTTCCACTGTCAAACTGCAATTACAGTTTTAAAAAATTCCTAATGTATAGATTGAATCTCCTTTTTTGTAGTTTAATTTTACTGGTTCACATTCTAGTCTCTGGAACAAAGGAATTAAACTTGCTCCATCTTCTACATGTCATTCCTTCAGGTATTTAAAGGCAACTATCACGTCACCTTTCAGTCTACTCTTCTCCAGGCTAAACACACTTAGCTCCTTAGGTTATTCCTCATAAGGCTTGGGTTTCAGACCTTTGATTTTTCTTGGCCTCCTTGCTGTGGACATGTTCCAGCATGTCCAGCTTGAATGAAAGACTTGGAGTAGATACTCCCTGTCCACAGATTCATAGTGGGGGAAAAAGGGGGGACACACTGCACTAAAAAAGGGACATAGAGAAAGTGTAGACTCAAAATCAGCACGAAGTAAAGAAGATGAGTCCCATATTAGGAGAAAGGCAGGATATAAATTACATCAATAAATAAACTCAAAATGGCTTGAGGGGAGAAAAAAACATGATGAAAATGCCCCCACACCTCCTAGAAGACATTGTGAGGGGAAACTGAATTTTGCAGGGGGTACAGTCAGAGGTGCAGCCCTCCTAGGTCTCCTGAGGGTTTATGCAGTCCTCTGTCCTCTAACAGTGTCATCTGGTGCAGAGGGAAGAAAAGAAAACAGGGAAACTCTGTGAAAAATGGAAAACTGCTTCTCCAAACTGTCTATGGGTAGAGAAATGAAGCAGCTTCAGCAGGGAGAGTGAGACTTGGAAAAGTTACTTTTTGGACATCCTGATGCTGGGTGGAAGATTGTGAGAGACAGAATATTAATAAAAGTACTTTGCCAGGCTATTGTTTAATTGTTGCTTAAGAACCTACCCATGTTCAGCCAGAATCCTGTTAGGGTCTTGAGTCTTTGGAAGTAGACATACATCTCCAAAAATAAGAACTTGCCAATTCTGCAATGTCCATATCCAGTAAAGGGCTTCTGTTACATTACTACATAGCAGAGCTGACAAAGTTAACTGATGTACAATGAGACTGATGTACAACAGGATGTGCATGGCATTAGTCCCAATGGTACCCATGTGCATCAGGCACTCTTGCTGGTGTCCCATTATGCAACTTAGGAATTCAGTAACAGGGTTTCTTAGTGCCTCTGCTATTTAGTTAGGTACAGGAAACCCCTGCCTTTCGATGCCCCATTATCTGACGACTCATTCCTTTGACACTTCCAAATTAAGGACAAGTTCCATTAATTCGATGAGGGCTCTGCTCTTTCATCAGTTCTTCTTCTCACTTGGGACTGCTTGTATGCACTTGCAGCTTGCAAAGTGACTTGAGAAGGGAGGCAACAAGCCAGCTGGGAGACACTGCAAGCAGCACATGTGAGATTGGTCCCAAGTGATTCTCTGTAAGTCCTTCATACACCCTACCATACCATACATAGGTTCTGCTATTCAACCAGTTCCGTTTTCTGACAGAGCTCCAGTCCCTAACCTGTCAGTGTGGGAAGCCTGTATATATAAAGTTATGTAACATAACAGGTCATATAGGATTCCAGCATAATGCTTGAGCAGAAGCACATTTTGCTTTGCATTAAATGGCAAGTACTTTAAAATCTTAATCTGTATGGTAATGTGAAACACCACAGAAAATGAAAGGAGTGTTTGAAAGCCCTTATTCTCTGCTCTAAACATTCATCTAAATATATTCCACTTCCTAGTTCTGATAAGCCTGGCAATGCACATTTATGACTCAATATAATGAATGCTTTTGATGTTTACTATAACAGCACTAAATGTAATGAATTTATAATGTCTATGTGGGTGTCTTCAGATGTACTACATAGGACTGGCAAATGGACATGGATAGTTTTATTCTTAGTATCCTACCAGAAGGCAATAAATGAAGATAATGTCAATGCACCTTTTTTTTTTTTTTTCCATATTAGAAGTATGCAGGAGACCTTGCTTATCCATCTCTCCACAGGTTTTTGAAACATTGCACTTGGCAGAATAAGAAAGTAAGTTTTAAAACCACACTAACATTACAATTAAGAATTCCCTCCAGTGCTTATTCCAACAATAAACATAATGAATATCTCATTTCACTGTCACGTGCATGTTCTGCATTATAGTTTAGTATTATGTCTTCATTGGTTTTTTAAAGCTAAAGGAAAGGTCCAGTGCTTCAGCTAGCACCGAGTAACATTGGGGGAGGGAGGTGTTTTACCAGCTGGTTGCCAATATACTCCTGGTCTGAATTCAAGATGCTGGTAATGACACTTAAAGCCCTAAACAATTTGGGACTTCAATATTTGAAAGAGCACCTTACCCTATACATGGCATATCTGAAAAGTACAAGCTGCTAGAGGGATCCACTTCTCTGTCTTGAAACAATGTGGTTCTCCTGTCTATTTGCAAGAAGGGAAGCAGAGACTGTGTCAAGAGTCCAACTCGAGTTCAAGTGAGTGGAAATGGGATTCCCTTTCAGACATTGCCATTCAGTGGAATCAGCTCAGTTCTGCCACACAAAGGATGGAATCAATGCTCACAGCACTGTGCCTGCAATCAATGATTTACCTTGTTGTTGTTGTTGTTGTTGTTGTGTGCATTCAAGGTGTTTCTGATTTATGGCAACCTGAAGGTGAACCTATTACAGGGTCTTCTGTGTGACATGGCCAAGGTCAGACAGTGGGTTTCCATGGCTGAACAGGGAATCAAATTGTGGTCTCCAGGGTCATATTTCAATCTCAAACTACTACACCACACTGCCTGTAATGAACAATTTACCTACTCTGGCTGGAATCTTGTTGGGGCATTGTGTCTTCGTAAGTGGAGTTATGTGGGAATAGAATTTCACAGTTGTGCAACATCCATATCCAGTAGAGAAGTGCTGTTAGGTTACTATGTAGCAGAACTGGCAAAGCACCCAAGGCATCATGCTTCCACAATGGGACTGCTGCACAACAAGACCAATGTGCAACGGTCCCAGTGAGCCTTGGGCACTCTTACCAGTACCCCAAAATGCCTCTTCACAATTCAGTAACCAGATTCCTCAGCAGCTCTGCTACTTAATGAAGTGTGCTCAAAGTTATGTTACGTAAAATGTCATATAGGATTCTGGCACCTGTTTAGTATTGACTCCTGAAGAGAGATGTAGTTAGCTTCCTATGGCAGAACACAGAATGTGTTGTGTATTATACAACTTTCAATGAAAGGTACATTTAGGTCCACATCCAAATGTTCATCTGCATTCTGACTGAGAAGCACTTAGTCACACTGAGCAGAGCTGAACTGAAGCAAAAGTTTTCCTGGGCAGCTCTGGCAAGCAAAGAAACCACCAACAAGTTGAATAGTATCTAGTTAGTTATCATTTAACCTAATCTGACTGGCTACTTGATGCCATAACATTGTCCCATTCAATACACGATCCACAGGCCAGCTCACACACTGAAAAATCAGAGGGCAGTAAAAATAGTACAAAGGCAACAGTGTACCATGGTTGTGAAGAGTTGTGTGGGGGAAAAAACCCATAAAATATCACTGCACTCACTGTAACATACATTTTATGATGAATAATTAAGATTGAGTGATGGTAATTTATGCAGAACTAAATAGTAAGCCTTTGGCAGAGCTGTATAACTGGGTTGAGTATGGAAAGATTTCTCATGCTATCTATCTACCCATCTATCTGTCTGTCTGTCTATCTATCAATTGATTGATCTATGTATCTATCTGTCTAATAATGTTCCAGATCTGTTCCCACAACCAGAATATTGATATTGATAACTATTCTGAGCAGTTTGATAATTATTAAAACCTGATATTGTTCTTTTTACATTTGTTTTAAAAATCAATATCTTTAAAAATGATACAGTAGTCACCCATACTCTTAATTGCTTAAAAACATCATTTATCAAATTTTTGCTATATGGAATTCACCACTGATCACTGAATGCTTAAAATAATTTGCTGAGAATGATTTAGCCTTGTTGTGTTGGCTAGAATGAGTATTCCAGCTTTACAGCTAGGTGATTGAGAGCTGTCAGAAGCGCTTGAGGACAAAACAACAACAACAACACATATCGGCTCATATTTTTCCAAAGAGTAGTACATTCCTAAGTTTTATAAAGAAAGCTCTCTAAACACAGATCTTGAATTAAAATGTATTCAGAGGGAGGGTGGTGGCATGGCTCCTGTGTTGGTTGACCAGGACAATTCGCAGAATTCTACCTAGGTAACTTCAATAAACAAGTATTAACTGCTGCAATTTCCGAGTAGTGAGAATCAAATAGAATTATGTTGTCTGAAGGGGATTCAGTAATCTATGAACCATTCATAGGACAAATGGAGGTATGGTGGTAATCATGTAGTTCCCCAGATATTTTTGGACTGCAAGTCCCAGCAGGCCTAACCACCATAGCCAGTGGTGAAGAACACTAGCTGTTGTGATCCAATAACAGCTGAAAAGATGCATGATTCCCATCCATTTCACATAACCCAATTCCAATCTTTGTTTTTCCCGGGCAGTTTGTTCACAGTTAGATACCCATGGGGGCTTATTTCTATATGCATCTGATTTGAATATTCAAGAATAGCCAGTTGTCAAAGGTCTCTCTGTTTCTCATTCACTGAGTTATTATACTGAGAGCATATTGATACTGAATCCGTGCCTTCTTCCAGCTCAAGAATTGGTTTGCAATAAAAATGGGGGGGGGACGGAATGGGCAAAGAAGCAAAGCTCATGCTGATCATTTCACCAATTTGTTCTTTCAGCTGTTTTTCAGTCCAGCAGAGTTTAATGGTTGAACTACCATCCATCGATGCACATATCCACAGATACACACGCGCGTCCATTGATACACACACACTTATATACATAGATATATATACTTATACATAGATGCATCATTGAGATAAATGTGAAAAGTTAGTCCCGACTTAAGTTGTAGCAGTTTCAACTGGAACTAAATGCAGCAGATGTAGTCTGAGTCCAACCCTCTGTAAACAATGTATTGACATGTATATTGATTATTTAAACCCACTGTTAGTTCTGCTTAATTCTCAGTAATTCGCTACAGTCTTTCCTCTTAGAAGGAAAATTGTCTGCTGTTAGGCTAAAGTTCAAATCCAAACTATTAGCACAAACTGTTTTTCTCTAATGTTACAGCAAGTAGTTCATTCTTTGTTAATGGAAAGCTCTTGTCATTTTACAGGAATTTGACTTCTAGCACTTCCTCTCACCATTGGTTTTCAATGAAGAAATGCAAGCAACCAAAAGTATGTCTTTTAGTTAACATGTCGTGGTACAAGAAACTGGCATTCAATATCGCATGCCACCTCAAACCATCTGTGAAAAGAGCTTGTGTCCCCTCTTCAAAAGTGCCATTAAGCCTCTCTGAATCTCAGAATGTATGACCTGAATTACTGAAAAAAGAAAAACTGACATATATTCCCATAGCTACTTTTTTGTTGTTGCTACAATAGCACTTTGCATTTCCTAATAAGGGCACCATGCTAACAGTTATGCCTAAAATGTGAAAAAGCACACACTGATTTAACTACTGTATGATTGCCAGGCAAGGCAAGTGGAGCACTCCCATCTTGTTGTGCTAGTTTTGTTATAGTGCAGTTTTGAATAGTACAGAAGGGGAGTTATCTGCTCTCTAGATGTTTTGAACTTCAGCTTCCAGAACTCTTGGTCACTTTGGCCAATGGTAAGAAATTGTGGATGTTCTAGTTAAAAACATCTGAGGGGCTGGAAACAATAAGATTTTGCCCTTGCTCACCAGTTTTCTGCCTCTGTCTCACACTGTGGGACAAGCACATAAGGTTTTTGCACAATTCTGCTACATCATGCCTGGCTTGTCCTATCTATGGCAACCAAAAGACCTCTGATTTGCAGCAGTTGAGGGCATTTGAACAATGCTACAAATATATCTGTTGCTTATGTGATAGATTCAAGCCACCTACTGTTGCAAGGCATGGGTGGCTGCAAGGGAAGGTCTAAAACTAAAATTCCCAGCATCTGGACTCTAGCACATTGCCTTATGCATCACCATCCTAACTTAACCTCATGGCTTATTCTATAGTCTGAGTACCACTCTTTTTTTAGTGCCTCTTTCCTTGGATCTTAGCTGCAGTGTGGTTTGTCTACACAGCTTCTTTTCTTCTCAATGTAGTACAAGAGTGGGGAGTGTTTAGCCCTGCAAGTCTTATGTGACTGCAGTGCCTATCAGTTCCAGTTCTGCATGGCCAACAGTAAGAAATGAAGGTAGTTGTAGTCTAACAGCATCTGGAGAGCCATATATTAACCACTCCATAGAATCAAGTTGATTTATATCAGGCAGCTACCTTTGACACAAGCTGATTTGACAGCTAGCTTTTCCCCTACCTCATGTTCTCAACCCAGAACAGCTGTGGCAAGAGTACTTCTTATGACTGGCAGTTGTGCCACTATGACATCCATTTCTCAGTGCCAAAAGTTGTAACACTGTGCTAGTCCTGCAAACTCTAACAATTTATTCAGTAGACACATTGTCTTAAATACTTTTTTTAGTCCTGACTGGAGCAGATCCATTGAATCAACTGGATTCACCTATCCATGGCCTCAACCTATCCGTGGTTCAACCATTGATTCAGTTGATTTACCATAGTTAACCAACAGGGTTCCAGACATTTCAAATAGATTGTTGTGCAGCTGGCTTTAATCAGGAACATAAATATAACTTTAATAGAAATAGTTGAGAAAAAAAATAGAAAATTAAAATGACTACTGTAACTTTTCAGATGAGAGAAGTATAAAGAAATAGAAAATTAAAATGACTACTTTTACCTTCCGGTCCTAATGACATTATATTAATAGTATACTATTGGACCAACTACCTGCTTCTTCATTTGTCACCAAAGAAGACAGATTCAGAAAAAATACAGTCTAGATGTTTTGGATTTAACTGTATTGCTGCAAGCATTGCCAATCGCATTCATGGCTGCAGGGTTCACTACCATCTAGGAACCCTTGTTTCTCATCAACAGATTTTATAATCACTTTAGTGTTGTTGTGTGGCTTCAAGTCACTTCCAGTTTATTGCAACCCTAAGGTGAACCTGTCATGAGGTTTGTTCAGTGGAGGAGGTTGCCCTTGCCTTCCTCTGAGGTTGAGAGAGAGCAACTTGCCCAAGGTCACTCAGTAGGTTTTCATGGCTGGGCAGTGATTTGAATCCTGATCTCCCATAGTCCTACTTCAACAATCAAACAACTGCACCACAATAGCTCTCATAATGACTTCCACCATTGCGTAAATGTTCATTCTGGTTCAGTCTAATTGCCATTAAATCTCAAGGACGTTGCCAATACATCTTCAGTCAGTATCTTGGCAAAAGTCAGAAGATTTTCCAATGCTATTTTTCAGTGCAACATTTTCTGCAACATATGATAGCTATCTGTGTATGTGGATGCACACACAAGGTTACCTATGGTTGTCTGGACCGTTATAGCACAATCAATCATTTGGTGAAACAGAGTATTGAATTAGGTTGTTGTGGGTTTTCTGGGCTTTGAGGCCATGTTCTATTAGTATTTTCTCCTGACGTTTCACTTGCATCTGTGGCTGGCATCTTCAGAGGATCTTAGATCCTCTGAAGATGCCAGCCAGAGATGCAGGCGAAACGTCAGGAGAAAATACTAATAGAACACAGCCTCAAAGCCTGGAAAACCCACAACAACCTATGGATTCTGGTCGTGAAAGCCTTCGACTTTACAGAGTATTGAATTAGTTGTAGTAAATCAGATTTTTTTCTCAATTTGACCGAGGACTGATGAATAGTACAGAAGGTAAATGTAATTGCTGGCTATTTGCCGTAATAAACTTGATGATGAAGAAGGTAAATGAGTGAAGTTGAAGATACTACAGTTTTACCTAAACAAAAGAAAACTTAACAATTTTATAGCTCTCTTTATGTATGTGTCTTTTAAAAAAAAGATAGTGTTCTTTCAGGTGTAGTCAATTTTTTTGTGTGAAACATAAGGGATGCCTACACCATTCTCTTTATGTTAGCTCAAATATTCTAGTAAAATGATTTCCACATAAAGCATTGGAAATATGGATATATATTTAAAACAAATAAATCCAATATTGTTATTTAGAGCATTCAAAAAGCAGAGGAAAAGCCTGTAGGGGGTTTTTTTCCAGAAAATTCCACATCACTAGTGATGGTATCTCTGATTGTCCTATCAATCCATACAGAATTCACAGTTATAATTTGGGGTAGAGGTTCTCAACTCCTTTGTTATACAGAAAATACAGGGTTTTCCTCTCCTTCTCCTATTTTCTTTCTTCCTTCCTGTCACTGTCTTAAATGTCTTAAATGCTTCATTCTTTCATTTTCCTCTTTCATAATTTTTTCTCCCCACCCACCCCAATTTTTGTAGTTAGGAAAAAAAAGAAGCACTCGCTGGATTAGAAACCTGTGCTAGTACTGGAATCTGACTAGAAGATCCTTCCTACCTAAATCTGGCATCATATATTATTTGTATGGCTGTACACAACACAACCGTGCTATAGGTTCACATCCTTTCATAGATGAATATATGGACCAAGGATATAAATGAGAGTATGGTTATTAATAGGCTACAATGTGGAAACGCTACAATATTTTGTTGCATTCATGTTGTTAAAAATGTCATAAGATTTTATTATATTTACATTGGTATACTGTCTACTTGTATTCACATTGTTACAAACATCGTAATATTTTGTTATTTAAAAAGTATGCATTGTTTCAGTTAGTGTTACCTGTTTGCAATCAACACTATAGTAATTAGTTCAGGGTATTCCTGTGTTAGTTTGTGCATAGCTTCACATCCTGGCAATAGGGGCAACCAGAGCTTTTTTGATCAATGCAGAAGCAGGGATGACCATCAGAATCACCCCCCTACACATGCGACTGGGACTAGTGTTTCAGATGAATCCCTTACATACACTTGTTGTTGTGTGCTTCAAGTCATTTCCAACTTATGGAAGCCCTAAGATGAACCTATCATGGGGTTTTCTGGGACTCAGAGTGTGTGATGTGCCCAAGGCCACCCAGCGGATTTCCATGGCCAAGCAGGGAATCAAATCCTGGTCTCCATGGCCATAGTCCAATGCTCAAACCAGTACACCGTGCTTGTTCTCTTTACATATACTACAGCCCACCCACCCACCCAAAAAACCTAGCTTCCCCTGCTTCTATAGCATGCCCACATTGTCTATAGTTACAAATAATAACATTTGGTGCCAGGTGGATTGAAGAGTCCAGTCCTTCCTGCTGGTCTTCTAGCTTCTTATGAACTCAGAAAAAAGAGGAGGAAGCTTAGCCTTTCAGAGAAGAGCACATCTGATCTTGGAACCTAAGCTTTGCTAGGAGTAAAGCCATTTCCACATTACTATAGTTATAGAGGTATTATTCCACTTTCAACATCCTGTGGAATTCTGGGGTTTGCAGTTTACTAAGGCCAAATAGTTCTCTGGCTAAACTATAAACCCCTGGATTCCATAGAATGGTGAAAGTAGAATAATAACACTATTGTAGCATGGTGCAGAAATGGCCTTAGATGGGAGACTACCAGAAATACCTGTAGCCTATATTTTAGAAGAAAACAACAACAAACCACTTTTAAGTCTTCACTGCCTAAGAAAATCCTATGAAATTCATGGGGCCACCATAAATCAACAGGTGACCTGAAGGCTCGTACACATGCACAGCCTTTTGTAGAACCTGTATGTGTCCCATTCAACTTGTATTTTATTTATTTTTTTCCAACAGAAAGAAAGAGGAAATTAGGGTATTGTTTTTTAAAAAAGGAAAAGGAAGCAAAGGTCAATTTTCAGTAGAGGGACAGTTGCAAATACCATCAGGTTCCTGGGGGAGGGATCTTTTGCAGGAGATTTCTGATATTAAAAACAGAAAAGATTGAGGAAGGGAGAACTATTGAAGCTAACATGTTATTAGCACATATCATAACAAGTTACACACATTGAGACAGTGATGGCAGTGATCTGTCAAGTAGTCAGCATAATGATTAATATAACCTATTTCTTTTCTTTAGTAATGTTCCAAGCTTTAACTAAAAGAGGCAGCTGAGTAGAATAGATATGGCAAATGGTGTGTTCACATGTATACTTAGGGCTTGGTTATGTGAAGAAGCTCAAGAGAGCCTGGATTTCCTCTTTTTTCTACTTCTGTGGCACATGCCTGCTGAAGCTTACTCTGAAATGGCCACTTCAGAGGTTCTGTTGAAGTCAATGACATCTAGAAATATGACTCAGCCTCCATTGATTTTCCCTTCTAGACTTCAAACTCTTTCTAAGGTCTCAGTCCCACTAGTTAGTTCCAACTGACTGGATCAATTGTTGAATGGTGAGTTAACACACAGGAAAATCGTATCAGTTCAGTGGGTCTACTGCAGTTGGTACTAACAATAGAGTTTACTGATGTTTAAAATATCAGCATCTAGAGAAAGCCCAAATGAAGTATGTCATATATGAATGGAGTGCCAGTCTCTGAAACTCAGAACAAGCCATGAAATATATTTTATATTTTCCCCACTCTATTTCTTCTTTACATCAGAGATTTGCAGAATATGTTAAGTTGAAGGAATTAAATGGTTGTCAGTGCAAAGTAGGACTTCTAGACCTTTGAGACAAGGGGAGTACCTAAATACATCTTCAAATTTTTGTGACTGTCAGTGTAGCAGTAGAGAATCTTCAGGTCTCTCTGTTTGATGAATGAAAAAAAAAATCCCAGTCTTGTGCTGATTGGCTAAGAGAGCAATCTTATTGAGCAGTTATGAATGTGTGAGTTAGATTTCTACATTCATAACTGTTCAGTACAGTAGGACACCCGTATCCACAGGGGATTGGTTCCGGGGGGCCCATGGATACTGAAATACACAGATAGTAGAGAATGCCCTGTCCCACCACTGGCCCCAGCCCAATTTCGGTGGCGGCAGGTGGGGAAAGAGCGGATCAGGTCCAGGGCGGGCAATGGGAGTTGGCAAGGAGCATGATCCTGCCCTCCTCACTCTTTTCCTACCACTTGCCGCCGGGATCAGGTTTGGGGCGACTGACAGGAGCTGGCAAACAGTATGATTGTGCTCTCCTCACTCTTTTCCCACCACCTGCCACTGGGATCAGGTCCGAGGCAGCTGATGGGAATTGGCAAGGAGCATGATCCTGCCCTCCTTGCTCTTTTCCTACCACCCGCTGCTGGGATCATTACCAATGTGGGTGATGGGAGTTGGTGAGGAGTGCGATCCCACCCTCCTCGCTCTTTTTCCACCACCCATTGCTGGGATCAGGCAGTGGGCAGGCAGCAGGAGTTGGCGAGGAGTGCGATCCTGTGCTCCTCGCCACTGCCCACCACCCAACCCGGACCCAGACCCAGTTATCCGTGGTTGGCCCGATGGTGGCCAACTGCAGATAACTGAATCAGTCGATAATGAATCTGTGGATACCAGGGTCCTACTAATTCATTTTTACAATTGTGGCATTATTGACATAATCACAAATGTCTCCTGCAAATGCCTCTTCCAAACCTGCCTTAACTGCCAGCGGTCACACTAAGAAATGGAAGTCTGCTTTGCTGGTGATCAGAGTGCATCAGGATGGTGTTTCTGGCCCCTTCTCATCAGCAATCAGCAGTGGGATGAAAAGTTGCAGCAGGATCCTGCTTCTGATTGTCACACCACAGATCACTAGTAGGAAGAGGCTCAAAACCATCATTCTGCTGCACCCTAATTGCCAGCAGAAAAGAACTCCTTTCCTTAGTGCAGCTGCTGGGTGTTAAGTTAGGTTTGGAGAGCTGGGACAGGAGATGAGACGTAGTTAAGCATTCTTAACTACACTTGTGATGGAGGATCTCTCAGCCTCTGCTTTGTTTTTTGTAACAAGTTGCTTCTTCCCCAATTGAATGCAGTGGACCTCTGCATTTCCTGCCCCTGCTCCTTATTTCTTTGATCCCTTTATCTCTATGTATACAATGTTTTTGTTGTTCTTGCTGAAGAGCAGGGAACATCTGAACATCTGTTCTCTTGACCGGGGTTGGTGTACAGTTTCAAAGTTTCAGAAAGCCTGGTCTAATTCATAATTCTGAAAAGTGAGTGTTAATATGTTTGAATGCTGTTAGTGCTAATTTGGTGCCTTATAGGAAAGTGTTTGCTTACTCTTCCTTAGCCCTGGAACAATGTAGGCCACTAGCTTCTTTGCAGAGGCTGCCATCTTGTGGTATATTCACACATTACAGAAGGCTTGTTGCTGTCAAATTAAGGCTGACATTGCCTTAGGTTCCTTTTTAAAAACCCTTCTTTCAGTGCCTAATATTATCCTACATTATTCTTCCATTCAAAACCCTTTGAAAATTAATGGAGTTTGTGCAGCAGCCAGGCCTGGTGGTAGATTTCTCTGATTCTCAAAAAACCCAGCACAAATTAGGTCTTCTTATTAAATGACTGGAGTAAGCTGCCAGAATATTCACTGATTTTAGCAAAGGGCAAATCAAATGTAACTTTTGGCCCCATAAAACAGAGAGACAGACTAGTCACTTTGATTCTACCATAATTTTCTGTGATGTATAATTTCCCTCTATTAAGGATTTAATCACCACTTTTCTCACCTACAGCTCAGCTGTGGACCCTGCTTAGCTATGAAACGGGGATTTCTTAAGTTGTGCATATTGTTGATAACTGAAAAAAGATCTTTCCTGTCCATTAAGATAAGAAAATGGATATGCAATTACCAAGAGATCTGTGATGTTTCAAAGATGTTCAGGTATTGCGCAAACATCTTCCACTGAAAAAGTAATCTTGTTTAAGGACAAATTATGCAAGCAAAGCATGCGTCATTTATAAATGAGGGTAGACTCACAGAATCATAAAGCTGGAAGAGACCACAAGGTCCATCAAGTGCAGCACTCTGCGATGCAAGAATAAACAATCAAAGCATTTCTGACAGATGGCCATCCAGCCTCTGTTTAAAAACTTCCAAAGGAGACTCCACCATACTCGAAGGCAGAGTATTCCACTGTCAAACTATTCTTACTATCAGGAAGTTCTTCCTAATGTTTAGATGGAATCTCTTTTTTCCTGAAGTTTGAAGTCATTGCTCCATGTCCTAGTCTATGGAGCAGCAGAAACAGGCTTGCTCCATTCGCGATATGACATACCTTCAAATATTTAAACATAGCTATCACATCAGCTCTTCACTTTCTCTTCTCCAGGCTAAAATACTCAGCTTCCTAGATAGAGCAATTGATTGAACAAAGTAGCAAAGCCCTGTCTAAAACAAAATTCATATTACTGGGGAGAGTGAGAGAACCAGTGCTAATGCTCTACACAGGGCCAGACACTGGGCAAGGAATATCTTCAAGTGCTCATCTTGCATTGTGTGACTTGAGAACTGTAAAACCTAGCAAACTAAAACTGCACCCACTTTTTTAACCTAGAAGAACCAATATCAAACTCTAATTTCAACAAGTAACATATTTTAAACTAGAGGAAAGTACAGCCTGCAGTTTGCAGAGGCACCCCAATTTGCATCCCCAAATGCCTCTGATCCCTCTCTCTGGCACACACAAAAAGTGGATACACTTTAGCAACTCCCTCAGCTTTTTAAGCCTTGGAAAAGTCTCTCTTAGGCCTGAAATGAACCAGAGCAATCTAAAACATGGTGAAATTCCTCCATGCGCTCTAGGTGGCAATTTGGGGGGGGGGGTTAAAAAAAAGATTGGTGATACAGTGTGAGTGTGGCCCTCTAAGGTGTAATTATGGAGCCAACAATCCCTGAAAATTGCCCACTTCTCCTTCAAAGCTAACAGATGGATGTTTATGTTCTTGGCTGATGCTCAAACAACCTTCAGATGTGGGGAGGGATAAAGATTTGTACAGCCTTCTTCCCCTACTTCAGTGCAGACTGTAAACTCTACACAGTAAAGTCCCTCTTGGCAGATCCTTTAGCTTGGTGTCCTTCAGCTTGGTGTCCCTAAAGATAGCCCTAACCTGACAAGCACATGATGTTTTTAACAAGAAGATGGGGAAGATACATCAGACAATGCAACTGTTGTTTAGAATAATGAAGCAAGTGAGTGAAGTGCAGATACAGGCCTGAATTCTACTGGGCATGACCATAGTGTTACCACCGTGTACTGGCCTGGCCTTTGGTGAGTCAAAGATATCATCTTGATATCATAATTCAGCCCTACTCTGCCACCAGCCAAGTATTTGTGAGGCCCGCCGAACAAGCGCGAAGCTAGGCATGGCTGTTACTTGCTGCTCCCACCAAATCAAGCCAGATATTGCCAGATCTGCTTTAGGGGACCTCCCAAAACAAACACCTTCATTACATATGCACGCTACTACAAAGAGACCCTCTGCCCTGAGAGGACACCCCGCTGACTCAACTGTCGAGCTAGCCGCATTCACATACCGGCTATATTATTGTCAATTCGGACTTTAACTTAATCATGCAAATTCTGACCTTTCAGAGGCTTTGTCTCCAACCCAAAACCTATTGTTTACACCCCAGACCAGGCTAGCCTGAGGTTGTTCTTTCCCTATAAAAATCCCCCACTTTTGAGAGCTCTTCGGAACTCTCGCCGGATCGCCCAAACTTCACTTTGCCTTGCTGCCGCTCGGTTCAGCAGATTCCCCTCGGCTGCCATGCCGGGTTTCCACTTCTTCAATCAGGCTTCTCCAGGACTGCAGGACAGCTGGCGTATCAGCCAATCCCCTCAAATTCTATTTTCCTTTTCTAGTTAGGAGTGTGTTTATGCTTTTCTTTAATAACTGTTTAATAAATCTTAGTTGCTGTTTGAACCATTTGCTTCCTCACTGACCTGACGCTGTATACATAGGGTAAAAGATCCTGCTGCGTTGCCCTGCCTCTCGTTAGCCAAGAGAGTGCTCCAGCTAATTTCCCCCAACTTTGCTTAGTTTGTTTGGTAGTTTGGGTGCCCCTCCTGGGACCGCCAATTCACAGGGTAACAATAGTGTCAAATTCACTGGGCTTTCTCAGTTTCAGTGTAATCCCCAGCACAGTCAATCATTCCACTAAGCACATGTATTGTCTGTTACTCACTTTTGAATAGGAGGATGGAATGTTAACTATACATTTGTGCAGTGGGTGGGTGAGCTGAGGACCATGACACATGACACACAATCACTTCCACCATGGGGGATCCAAGTGTACTGGAGCCTGCCATGGCAGAGGTGCAGTGAATCAGCTCTGGGCTTTATTTCAGACTTTAAAGGAGCAATGAAAGACATGGAACCTAGTCTGGATATCAGGTTCAGCATTTTGGACAACTTCCTTAAAGTCTGGAACAAAGTGAATTCACCACATCACCGGCATGGAAGCCTCCAGCTATTCTTGGCTGGAATATATTTAAGCTACATCAGAAGAGCATAATCCATAAACCTAAACCATAGTCCTAGTTCTTAGCCATAATCCAACCTAATGACATGTGGGTTTTATATATTTCACTGGGAGCAATTTAAGGGTGGCTGCTGGGAACGGTTGACGTGGCTGAGACAAAGGCACTTACCTTGTTTTCTACAATATCACAATCCCTGGAGCAAGCAAACTTTCAATCACCATGAGGAATGAATACCCTGCAAGAACACCCTTGTATAGTGAAGCTAAGGATTATTACTGAAATGATTTGGCGCAGTGTTCCAATATATCACATTTTATAATTTCTGATATGTCTGTGACATACTTCACATACTTTACCCTCACCTCCTTCTGAAGAGGGCATATTAAAATAACTTGTATCATGGTTTGAAACACTTTGGATTGCATCCAGACTTTGAGCAGAGGCAATGAATTCAGTAAGATTTTATTTGTATGTGCTTGTGTCTTCAAGTTATTTCCAACTTTTGTCCTCTTTGGTGAGCCTGCCATGGGATTTTCTTGGCAAGAGTTGTTGCGGGGGTTGCCATTACCTTCCCCTGAAGCTGAAAGAATGTGACTTGCCTGAGATTACCCAGTTGCTTTCCATGGTCGAGCAGGGATTTGAATCTTGGTCTCCTAGAATTCAGCAGTCAAATCACTACACGACTTTGGCTCTAAGATTTAATTTAATCATAAGTAATTCCACACTTGGCTATGTCTGGATCCAATTCATTCTGCAGTAGCCAACTTTCTGCAGTAGCCAACTGCTGAAAGTTCATTGACTGCCTATAACAATGGAATAGAATATGATTGTTATTTTGAAGACATTTCCAAAAATTTGAATGAAACTCTGTCATTTACATAGTGGCCTGAATCCTATTGGTTACTCCCACCTAAAGTAGATTGATGAGATCACTTGTTGCCTGGTGAGTCAATGAATAGGTAAATCCCCTTGACTTAATGGATCTACTCTAATTGAGACTAACAATAGGATTTAGGCCAGGATATTTAGGTCTGGAGCATTAGAATGGAGGTACACAACTGCTTTCCTAATGAGGGTTTCAAGTTCTTGGTATCAGCCTGGCCATCTGAATGCGCATCATGTGTCAGTAATTTTTTAATTCATTTCTTATTACTATCATCTGTTAATGGGGCTGTTTCAAGTCAGACCTCATGATGGCTGTCACATGAACTATTTGCTGCAATGGATCCTTGGTTAGCATGAGATCTTTTGAGTGATATGGACTTCTCTTGAAAGTCTGTGTTTTGGGTGGTACAACTACGCAACAGATACTGCTATCAATAATATTTTTTGCATGATTCTGTTATTTCTCCCCAAGGATTCTAGAACTTCAGCAAAATGGACACATGGATCTACTGAAGCATAAGTGGTGGCCAAAAAATGGCCAGTGTGACCTGTACTCCTCCGTGGATCCGAAATATAAAGGAGGAGCTTTGGACATAAAGAGCTTTGCAGGTGTATTTTGCATACTGGCAGCTGGGATTGTTCTCTCCTGTTTAATTGCTATGTTGGAAACATGGTGGAATAAAAGAAAAGGCTCACGGGTTCCTTCAAAAGAGGTATGAGACCCTTCCATTTCATCACAGTAGAGGTGAGAAAGAAAGTGTGCATTTAATTGTTTTTATTAGTAAAATCAGCAATAAAGTATTTTCTTATTCCTATGCGGATGAGATCTGTCAACACATTATAACTAAGACTGCAACCTATTCAGCTATAAATAACTAGGACTGTGCCCTGTACTCAAAAGGAAGTTTTACTTAGTTCAGTGAGGTTTCGTCTTAAATATTTGTATCATTTTGCAACTTTAATTGGTTTAATTGGGCAATTAATCAAGTAAAGTTGTACATGACAACAGTTGTATCAATGTTCTTAGTCATGTCTAAATGCAAAAACGCTGCCTTGAATAAAGCAGTGTGAGAGATTGGTTGTGTGTTCTTCTCGGACAATTAAAATTATTCAGAGTAGAATTCAGGGTGCATGAAAGTCCCATTCAGAAGTGCAATTTGATTGTGCTTTCCGGATTTTTCCTTTTAACTTTTCATACATTTTAGTTGTTTTCCCATTGCTGAATTTGGGACTCATTAGCTACAAAGAATTAGTAGATATTCCTGATTTTTGCAATCAAGAGGCAAAATCAAGGTGGTTTTAGTGACTTTGAACCTGGTTCAGGATCCAAAGACTATTTAGGCATACTTGACCATGTCCAATAGGATTTGTTGGTTTATTGGTCTTAATTCTTCCCTTAGAACAGCAATTCCCAATGCCTCAGTTTCAAAAGAAGAATCCAGTAAGAAAAAAGGGGTAGAGCTTCTGTTTGGGAAACACAAACCCAACTCCTCTTTGGACACGCAGAACTAATAGGGTGGTACTTTGGTTCCAGGCCACTGTGTTAAACTTTTGATATCTTGTTGTCAGTCCTTCAGGCAATAAACACATTTGTGGCCTTAATCATTGCAAGAGACATCTTTCATTTGCTTTCCGTTTCTTAGCACCCTTGCAGGGCCAGTTCACATGCTACATGTTTAAAGCTACACTCCAGCTGTTTTAGGTATATGCCTAAAAATGCTAATGCAGTGATCATGTGTTAAGAGACACATGCATCACCCAGCTGCACAGATCAATGGGCTCTGACTGCTGCAGTTCCTTCCTAAGTATGCATGAGGTGTCAGACCCACATTTACTTCTGCAGAATCCTACATAGGTGTTCAGCTTAAAGACTTAAAGGTGGGATGGGTGTGGGGCTTTGCACGTAACCCCTCACTCACAACACTTCTGCATGCAGCTGCTCTAAAGACCTTTGTCGAGTTAGCTGTATGGTCTGAAGCAGAGGGAAGTTGTATGTTTGGTTGAATATTCTAGCAAACCTTCCTGCAATCTGGAACCCTGACAAGGAAGGGCTTCCAAACAATTATGACAAGGTTTGTATGTTCATTCAGTTGAAGATGCTTATTACATCTGTTCAAACTGAATGTGCAAAAGTCTTTAAACAGAGCTCACGCATCCAAGGATGACGGCAATGGAGACTGAGTGTATACCCATACACTGGTACCCTTCTTTTGCCCTCATGTTTGGTTGCAAATGCCTACACAGAGCTAAGCTTTCCTTACCTTTGCAAAGTTCCATCTGCTCATTTTGCCCAAGAGAAAGAATTTCATTTACAAAATTCATCATCCTCAAAATAATCAGTGTAAACTGGAGAGCACCTTTATTTCCTGACTTCTGTCTTCCCTTTCATATATTATCTTTTTTTGGCCAACTCATAACAAGCAGGTGTCTATACTTTAAGCAAACAAAATGAGAGTGTGATGGTGCCAACAAGACTAGGGTTCTGTTTAAGAATGTGCTATTTAGAAGAAACTTCTAACAACTTTTTCATTGTAACTTTCTACCTAAGAGAGGTGGGGTGGGGGATTTAGACATGTCATATGTTGAATATTTCCAATAAGGGATGGATGGGTAAATAAGATTACTTATTTGCCTTTGGTACTTGGTGTCATAATCTGCTGAGTTCAAGTTATCCTGTGAAGTTCCATTTAAAATGGAGCCTCAAAAGGAAATTTGTGCTGAATATCCCCTCTATCCAATGTACAGGGTTCATTCAGTGTTGCAAAGATTATGAACAAACCTTAACATTCATTTTAGTATCCATGAAATCCATTGGTTCTTCCAGAATCCTAAACAGGAGGCCATGTAAGGCTGAACAATCCAGGGGCTATTGAGCTCCAGAATGCAAGCTTCTTCTTTTTTTGAATTTTTGTACTGAACAAGAAAAAAAAAAGATTGCCTTATGGTTGTGAAGATAACTTTCCAGTTGTGAACCAAAGTAACCCATGCAGTCATGTCTGCTTGTGTCTGCAGACAGCCTTAAACAATAGCTCTGAGAGAAGTGTGACCTGTCCCCATTAATCTCAGTGGGATGTAAACTCTGAAGCCTGGTGATATTTTAAATGTCCGCATTGTTGAATATTTCACTGTTGATCAAGGCACACGTGAAAGAAGAGGAGCAATCATTTTATGGAGCTATGCACAAACCATCCTGTGAGTGGTGTCTCATTTTGATGTCTTGAATGGGTGGAGTTTGGGTCATGGGTTGGCATTTGGGAAAATATCACCCCATTAAAGTCTTCCTCTTTTCTTTTAATTCTGACATCAGCTAAGGTCATGTATCATTTGGGATGTGATAGGCTTGGAAGTAACACTGAACTGACTCACAGAAGACCAAATTAAGATGAAATACAGAATAGACTCTGTCAAGTAAAATAGAGGGGAGGGGAAAAACAGCTCTTGAAAAGACAAAATAAAATATTAGACATTGCAGCAGAACTCCCTGACCTCTCCTTGATCATGAAAAGCTAATTCAGGCTGAGATCCTTTGGCTTCACTGGTGGAGGTGGAGGCAGAAGAAGTGGTGAAAGAAGGTGGCCATATTAAGACAAAGAAGGAGAGAGAAAGAGAAAACAGCTATGCACAGACATTATCTCCAGCCACCTTTTCTATAATATGTAGATAATATATAATATGTATAACTTTAATATAAGTTGTTGAGGTTTGAGAATTCCACTACTGCACTACTGCAAAGCCAAGCATTCACTGAATAGATAACTTAAAGCCAGACACTGATTTGTCCTACTCTCTTCATTGTACAAATTGGCAGATAGCCAGCTACTCATGAAACAGCCCATTCCATAAGTGGTTTTCCACACTATAGGACCTTGGCCTCAAATTTTACACTCGGAAAAGATCTGAAAACATGTGAGGGATTTGTACTTCTTATTTAAACATCTAACATGGATTCAAGAAAATATACAAGCAGCAATGTCCTTGAGCCATGTATGTCCTCCATAGATATCACTGAAAGTCAGCCCATCTTTTGATAGCATATCAGTAGGAGACAACAGGAAAGTCAGCATGATGTAGTGGTTTGAGCATTGGATTATGACTCTGGAGACCAGGGCTTGATTCCCCACTCAGCTGTGGAAATCCACTGGGTGACCTTGGGTATATCACATACTCTCAGCCCTAGCAAACTCCATGATCGGTTCACCATACGGACCATAAGTCAGAAAAGATTTGAAGGCACACAACAACAAAAAACAAGGAGACAACAAAAACCCTGGCCACTCCAAGTGCACTATTGAAATAATGTCAGAATCTCTGTTGGTTTCTCTGGGGTCAACAGAGCAAGTCTTAATCCCAAGGTCATTTTCAGATATGAAGTTTAAATGAAGTTCTGTATTTCTGGTCCACAAGCCAAATTAAATGGAAGAGTTATGTTGAGTTGCCTGTATTTTAAAATGACTCTCGTCCTCTTTCTAGTTTTTATCACAACATTCATAAGTACCATATGCAAGACCAAAAAGGGTTAGCATAAAAAAAAAAAACCCACAAGTCATGCATTTAATATATATATATATATATATATAAATCACTGAAAAACTTAAGTTATTATATTAGTTTCAAGCGTATTTACCCAGCATTGCCTGGGATTTTATTTTCTCATAGGTAATACTTGTTGGAAAGATTTGAGATCCTATGTCTCTAATTCCTCAAACTGCCTTGTCCAGTACCTGTAATTTTTTCCCCATATTCCCCAATCCAATCTGTATTCAGAATTATTAACATACAGAGGTTTGGTTTCTGAGGGAATACACTGGCCTTCTCCTTGCTGTAGGCCTCGTCTCCATAGCAACTGGCCTATTCAGAGCTCTCCCTCTGAGAATTCTAAAGGCCCCTCCCTAAACTGCCAACCTCAGAATCTTCACAGGCAGCCAATCATATGAGGTCTTCACCTGCCTGACACAGAGAAACTCACAAACTTTGACTTTTATATATTAGATGTTCAATATTAGTATGAGATTTTAAAGAGATTTTAAAAGATTTTTGTGCAGTTTCAAAATGATTATTTGCATTTTGGACTCTCATTCCATGCTGTATCTTAGCTCATGGTGATTGTTTTACACTTATTGGAACAATTCCCTTAGAGTAAATCTCCTTTAAGGCTAACACTTATCCAGCCTAGAGCTATCTAAGGAATAAGACAGAATTTTTCACTATTACCCTGAGTTTTGTGACATCTCTTCCATACAGAATGATACATGCTGAGTCATCGATAATGGCCAAGAAGAACAAGTGGATCTCACCAAAACTAGTTTAAACATTGAGTCACTATAAATTAATTTCTGTGAGGAAAGAGTAAATATTAACTCCAACACAAAAGATGAAGGGGATCTTCAGTGCATATTTCTAGGTCAATGCAATTTTGAGTCATTATTTTTTTTCAGTCTCAGTTGATTAATGTACTGTATAAAACAGCTAAAATGTTGTCTATTGTTGGACCAAACAATTGTTGAATGCATTGCAAGCTTTCAAACTCAGGTCCAGATTCTTCTTGGCGGTGCAATGTGATTACCAAACAAAAACCATTTGGGTATCATATTATATGGCAAGCTCTTTGTGTGAAGAGCTACTGGTTGGCACAGGGTAATTTTGAAGTATGGACATGCTAGCAAGCATACAATACTAGAGATGAAGGGCTACACTGCAATTGTTATTACTGGCCCAAATAATGTTTGGCATTGATTTACAACTTGCCTCAGAAGCAATACCAATTGGATTTGTGGCCCTGTTGGCAGCCAACATATGTTGCTACCCTGAAATCCTAGAAGCGTAGAGTTGGAAGGGCCATCATGTTCAACCCCCTATTCAGTGCGGGATCTCCAGCTAAAGCCTCCCCAGAAGAAAGCTGACCAGATTCTGTTTGAAGATGTCCAGGGAAGGAGACCCCACTAGTTCCCTAGGCAGTTGGTTCCATTGCCAAACCGCTCTATCAAGAAGGTTCTTCTAATCTGAACTAGATTTCAGGCTTTCTTTTTCAGATGTGGATGTTCAGAACAAAATAATAGAAATATATGCCCCCCCACACACGATATATCCTTTAAAATAATCACCTGTATATATACTATCTATATATAATCATCAACCTGGATGCAGAGAGAGAGAGATCTATATTTATATCCAGTTTGATGATTCAGGTGACATCCTAAAATTACGCCATTTCACACTACATTCTATAATGATAGTGAAAGAAGAGGAGATTCTGACCAAAAAGGGGAAGCCGTTTTTTTTAAAAAAAATGGCTTGGGTGGTTTGTTCTCAAGCCAAGTACTAATTTATGTACACCCCTCTCTGTCATTCCAACACTTAATAAACAGTTGATAAGCCTAATGTATCTAGTTTCTCTCCCATTTTTCCAGCTGTACACATTTTTTCCCAACTGCACATTTTGTCTCCAACTGCACAGTAAAAAAAGACCCTGTGCCCCACATTACAATGCAGAGACAATCCTTGCCATATGTGTCAAGGAATACATATGGAGCTCCCCCTTCTAATTAAATTAGCAAGGAGGCCAACACATGCAGGAACTTTTACATAGGTTGCTGAGCACACAAGACTTTACATTAGAGCAGAGAGTTATGGTGGTTTTTTCCTCCTGATTAACATGAAGAAGCACTGGCTTCTTTTAATATTTCAAAGGCATCAGATAAAGGGGAAAAGTACTTCCAGTGGGTGAAACTAGCAAGAGAGTAAATCGATTCCCTGTTTCTGCTAATGCAGTCTTTTGGAAAAAGACAGGGAGGGAGGGAGGGAGGGAGGGAGGGAGGTGTGCTTTCCAACAATTAAGATTACTTCAGAAAGCACATTTGAGTAGAATCAATACAAATGGGTGATGCATGCAGTCTGCCATTGCTCTGGCTTTCTGTTTGCTAACTTATCTGCATGTAATTGGCAGACCCCTACTAATTGGTCAGTGATTGATAAAGTTAATATAATTCTTCATACTGAGCTTAAGGGAAACATATTGAAAAAAAAGCAGAGAAAAATGAAAGTTTTAAACACTCAAAATCAGAGGGAATTCAGTGGATATCAGAGTCACAAAATGACTATTGAAATGGTCATATTGTTTACTAATAGACAAAAAAAAATGTATTAGATTTTTCCCCTTCAGAGTATTTAATTATGCATGTATTGATACCAATTAAGAATAATGCTTTGCAGTAATTCTTCAGTTCACATTAGTGACATAACTATTACATGGGAAAATGTTTTAATTATAACAGGTGTCAAACTTCAATACATTGGAGAAGTCCTTTAGCGTTTAAATGCAGCAAAATCATCCATGAGATGCTGCTCAGAATTTAAAAGCTATTTCTATTGAAAATGAAAGCTATGATTAAGAGATATCCTGGAGCCTGATTTCCCCCTTTCAGTTATCATATGCCTATCACCAAAGAACTAGGTCTGAATTAGCATCACATTAGAGATTCTAGACCCACAAGTCACCTGCCTCCAGATCTCTTTTCTCTCCTCATTCCCATCTTACTAGCAATGCACAAGGCTCTTCTGTCTCTAAGACTTTAGTAAGGCTTCCTTTCCACTCTCCCCCACCCCTTTTTAACATTTTATTCTGTCTTTCCCCTTGGTTCTCTCATGCATAGCCCTCCACTCTGCCTTGAACCAGAGCACAACCTTGAGTGGAAAATATATAGACCATACACCAAAAATGCCAAATGAAGGCCAAATCATTATATACAAACAAACAAACCTTTTGCTATATACAGTGTCTAAGCATAAGAGCAGGAGAAATATCAGTTTTACTAGGGTTAGTTTTAAGCAGAAAATGCATCATGCAAGAAGTGCTTCTTATCATGACCTGGAGGTGCCATTACTTGGCCATTTCCACGCTACACTGTTACAGTGCTATTATTCCATTTTCAGCATCCTGTGGAATTCTGGGGTTTGTGGTTTACTGAGGCCAAAGAGCTCTGTGGCTGGGAATTCTAAATGCCTCTCCCCAAAACTGCAAACCCCAGGATTCCATTGGATGCTGAAAGTGGAATAATAACACTATGAGACTGTAGTGCGGAAATGGCCCTAGTTTTGTTTAACTTTTTGGAGAAGCAGTGAGCAGCACAGTTTTTGGCACCTGCCTTACAGGTGTCTGCCATGCATGCAAGTATTCTAGTCATTCACAAAAGCGTGACAGCCCTTAAAGGCAGCTAACAACTGGAAATGCTCCATGAAAAATTGGAGCTGGTTCATAATGGTGCAATATAAAATGAATTATCAGTCTTTGGAGGTGTCCTTTCAAAAAGTAGAGTCATATTCCATGTCATTGCAAAATATCTGACATTGCCTACTCAGTTAATGAATGTATGACTAAGCAATGTCTCCTGGCCCAACACCACAAGCATACCTTAAAAGCCAATGGCCACAGCAAACAATAGGGGTCAGGTTAGCTGCTAAATGGGATGCTAGAGGATAACATTTCTATCCCCCTCCTATTAGGGAGGGAGGTCGCAATAGGGAATTGTGACAGAGGTCCTGCTTCTGATCAGCACAGCTTGACTCATTTGTGGTAGGGGGATCACCTTCCTATGTCACAATCCTGAGCTGCACAGACCTCCATCACTCAACATGGCTGCTGACTGTTAAAGTAGGTTTGTGGGTATTTACAATCACAGCAATAATGCCACAATTATGCATACTTACTGTTACTGAATATAGGCCAGTTATGGATCTGTAACTCTAGATTATGAATCCGTAACTGCAATATCAAATGCCAGCCATGGTCATTATAATATGATCCCATGTGTTGCATCAGAACTCAGCTATTCTAAGAGAATGAAAAAAGTAATGTATTATCAATAAATACAAACAGTCCATTTTTGTTTACTCTAAGCTTGTTGTCTTTTCTGAAGCACTAACCAACTGGTCATAACTATGATGGAAACATTGGTGATGAGGGAGCAGAGGGCACATGGGCCTTGTAATGACAGCACTGCATGGCACAACAGCAATGTCCTCTCACTTTTAATTAGCTTGTCCAAGCTGATAAGGAGCTGAAAGGAACCACCAGCAATTCCCAGCACTGCAGTTGTTCATAACTTACACTCCCACTTGAACCTCACACTGAAAGCATAGCCTACAAGACTACATTCTACTTCACCATCATTGAACCACTGCCATTGTTATCCATCTGTTACTGGTCTAAACCATAAGCATCAGAGTTCTTAGTTCCAGACCTACATCTTCCTGATAAGCATGTCTTGGAAGCATGTGGAGCTAAGCACTTAAGATGTCCTCTTGTAAGATGAATGCTTTAGAAGAGGCAAGTGCACTGCATGCCTTCCAAACCATTCAGTTACAATCTGTAAGAAATATTTAACCACAAATATTTACAAACCTGTTTGGTGGTTGTAAATTGACACATTATTTTTGTCAGAATTTGTATGCTTTGTTCAGACTTGCCCTCTTATAGGGCAAAGAACTAATTGAGTCTGTGCAGCTCCAGGTGGCATCTAGCAAGTCTGGTTTTCTTTATCTGAACAGTTCCAATTCTTCCACTATGGAACATATTTTTAAAGGGGGGGTATAGGTAGCTCAAGAAAATTGTATTTTCTTTGGTTGGCATTAATGAATGAGCAATTTCTTTTCTCCCTTTCCCCCTCTTTCCTCTTCCAGGATGACAAAGAAATTGATCTGGAGCATCTCCACAGACGTGTGAACAGCCTCTGCACAGATGATGAGAGCCCCCATAAACAGTTTTCCACCTCATCCATTGACTTGACTCCCCTGGACATTGACACCTTGCCCACGCGTCAAGCCCTGGAGCAAATCAGTGACTTCAGGAACACTCATATCACTACCACAACCTTCATTCCAGAACAGATCCAGACTCTTAGTCGCACACTTTCAGCTAAAGCTGCTTCTGGATTCTCTTTTGGGAGCGTGCCGGAACACCGAACTGGCCCTTTTAGGCACAGGGCTCCAAATGGGGGCTTTTTCAGAAGTCCTATCAAAACAATGTCTTCAATTCCATATCAACCGACTCCATCCTTAGGGCTCAACATTGGTAACGACCCAGACCGAGGCACCTCCATATAAAGCTTCAGACATTGTTTTGTCACTGTTTCCTTCTAGGACTCCCTTTGCAAGGAGCAGCTATGATATTGTGGGACTAACATGGATGTAACTTTTTTAAAAGAAATCAGGAGTATTAGTAACAACTCACTATCCTTCCTCTTCCCCTCCTCTTTTTCGCTTTCTCTCTTAAATTACTTGAGGCCATGAGATCATATCCTCTAGAGCAGAGTACCTCCACTGGCTAAGCAAGCAAGACTCCAGAATAAAGGCTCTCTAGAATGTGCTACGGGCCCAACTCTGCAACCACCAAACCAATTCATTATGGCCAGTGGGATTACTCTGAAGTAAGTGCAACATGAGCCACTGTTGAAAAACTACCCTGCCACCCTCTTAATATTCCGTTAGTATGCTTTTCATAAACTTGAAGTATAGGAAATAGATGCCAAGTCTGTATCAAAGATACTGGTTACGTCACTAAAGAAAACTTTGAATTCTTTCTCCTTTGTTCTGATATAATTGCAATAACTTCTATGTTCTGCTACATCCATTCTGTCTTTCACTGCTGTTGTGTGTCCTTTTAACTGTGGACCAAAGGCAAACCTTGCAATTTTTACAGAAAAAAATAATGAGAGAAAGGGGGAAGAGAAGGGAGAGACCATTCAGGCCACTTAATAAGAGAATGCAATTTTGTAAGATTTCAAGAAGCCATTGCTAAACCAGTAAAGACTACAGTTAGATCTCCTTTTTTGCACTGCAACAGTGCATATGATCTTTATGTGATTGTACAGTGTTTAAAAAGGTTTTTTTTTCTTATGTACAGTAAACTGTATCATACAGCAGAATCTTCTGTTCTGTTAAATAAATTAGTATCTCATACATACATATATATATACATATATATACATTTTGGTATATGTATATATATACACATGTATATATCTATAAAATAGCAGCCGATGCTATTGCAATTTGTCTAATAAAGCTTTAGTCAAAATGTGTTGTATACTGGAAAGATGTACAGGGCAGGGGGTCTTTTCACCAAGAAAAGGCAGGGTGCTTTAATGTTATTATGATTTGCATTGTTTGATAAAGCATTTTATACTATTTTTTTTTAATTAGAACATCCAGGACAATGTAATGTTTGTTCCTAGATGTGTAACTCATTCGTTTAGGTTTTCGCATTGGCTATTTAGCAGTGTGTAAGGCTAACTTTAACCATTTACTTCTGAAATAATTTGACAACATGGAAAGAGATGAAAACCATAACCAGGGGATGGTGATTTTCAGCTCTCAAGGGGGCTTGAAAACCAGATCATGGAAGGTTAATAAAATCCTCTTTGAAATCAATGCCGTCAATCATTGCAGATGTGGTGTGAGTTGGGAAAGGGAGGCTGTTGAGAAATATTGGTGTGGCCTTAATTGCAATCCTATATGACTCCTAGAAGTGAAAGAAGAAAGATTGAGCTCTTGTTTAAATCTTTATTACATATTCAATTATAGATGTATTTTTGATGTGAGTGCCAATTGTATAGACTGATAAACCGATGACAGCAAAAATAGTGCCTCCTTTGGTTGGGTGGCATTTTTTTTTTAAGCTAACACTCTCTTACCTGTTTAGAACTGTAAAATGAGCTTTCAGTTGTAATCCTTAAAAACTAAAATGCGATTTAAGTAGAAAGCAAGCCAACTGATTCTGTGTTTTCTTTTTTTTAATTTTTTTTTTAAATACTTATTTTAACCTAACTCAGCTATGTGGCTAGGACTTGATTATAGGAACCAACTTAGGTGATCTGCTTTAGGACAAATTTCAAGGTATATTCTTCAGATTTATTCTATTTTGATGCTTAATTCTGTTCTGGGAGAGCATCTTGTACTGTCACTGTTTTTTGTATGAAATCTTCATAATATTGTCTACTGTGTAAGGCAGAACAAATTTTCTTATCATGCCAAGGCCATTTTGTTTCCCAGGGTACAAGTGTTTAAAAGCATGCACAACTTGTTTCCCCTTGTAACATTCATGAGCTCCTATTCAACTGATTTACAAATAAAAAAAGAAAGAAATTTCTTTATGACAAGCTATAGGGATATACCAGGTGTTGCGGTGATTTTAGTGAAAAACCAATTATTTCAATGTGTTGCCTATTATAACACAAACACATTTTGGAGGCCTCAGTTACAAGTGGCAGAGCTTTCTGTGTATAATTTGTCTAAATAATTTGTCTAATAAAATTGTTTTCTAAACTTGCCTCTCTGCCTACTTTGACTACCTAGTGTACAAAGAAGAAACTATGGCCACCCAACATAGCTATACAAGGTCCCTCTGCATGTTTACCAGGAGCTATATAACCTAGTTCTTGGTTCTTGGCCCCAGACTGATTATATACCAGGATAAGACAGCTCCAGGGGCAAGCTGATCATTTTCAGGGTAGGATTAAGAGGGTGTGTAACTTTTTCTGATTCTCCGCTAAAAACCCCATTGTCCAAGTCCAATTTTTAATACCTCTACTTATTTCAATTTCAAAGCGTATCTCATATGAAATGGCATTTGCAGCAAGATTTGGTTGGTAAGCAACAGATCAAGCATCACTTCTACTTTCTTGCCCACTCCCCAAACTATTTTTCTGTCGCATATGGAAGTGAGCATGCCCTGTTTCCCAAATTATTTTGAATATTCCAGTCTCCTCATGAAAATAAGGAGATGCTTTGTCCATGGATCCCTCTGAGGTACATACAGCATTCCTTGTCGTGGGATTCTCAGCATGATAAAGTCTGTGTACGTATCCGATACTCCTTGGGTATATCCATTGGGAGGAGACCTACAGACATATTCAGTGGATCATTTCTCCTTTAGTAAAAACACACATTGACATTAGCAAGTTAGTAACTCATTCTCAAGAGTTAACATTTCTTTCAGCAAAGGGTGTGTACTTAGCCAGTTCACATTCCTTATTTTTTGAGGCGTATGGCCTCCTAAAGAATTATTGTATTTATTTTATTTTATCACGAGATTTATTATATTTATTTTATCATGGGATGTAAAGAAAACCCAATGTCCTGTTCTGCTGCCTGCATTTGTTCTTGGAGAATGAAATGAATCCATAAAATTAAATAAAATTAAATTAAATGAAGCCATAAAACACCAGTTCCCAAACTCCATGTGGTAAGAGAAGCAAAGGCCTTTCTGCAGGATGGCATCCTCCCAACATGGGGACATGAGAGGAGTGGGTCCGCAATGACACTTCTTATGATGTCGTTGCAGTCCCATTCTTCTCGCATTGCCAGCCAGCATGATCATGGGGTATATCATTGATGGAAGAACTCCATCAATGACCCCGATCACACAAGCCTTCCATTGCAGCTGGCCATGCAGAAGAACCAGAAGCACAATCACATGCTGCCTTCCCCACTGCAGCATGGGAAGATGGCCAGTTGCAGTGCAGAAGGAAGAGACATGTCCCTCACCCCCCCTTTTGCAGGCAGCTGGTCAGGTACAAAGGGGAGTGTTAGAGACGCACCCCCTTACCAGCAGAGTCATGCCAGGATTGTGACAGGATGACGTAGGAGAGCATTGTCCTGTGGAAAGGGCCACAGATCTGCTTTTTAAAATCAAACCACCCAGTAAGGAGATTCTGTGAAGAATTAATCCTCTCTCTTTCTGCCGATATGGGCAGTGCTATATGTTGCATGCAGTAGGATAAGGGTACTGAGGGACACATTGCACAGAGAACAGTAATAAAGAATTCTTTAGCTTTATCACAAACAGGGGACTAGACAGGAAGTAGCAAATAATTGGACAACAAGGAATTTAGGAATTTAAAGAAGGATAAAATATAGAGAAGCTAAGTGAATTCTTTCCATAAGTCTTCACTGTGGAGGACGTAGGGCAGACACCCATGCCTGAACTGATCTTTTTGGGACAAGAAACTGAGGAGGTAAGGCGTACAGTAGCAACAAGACAGAAAGTTCCACCAACAGTCTCCAGAGAAGAAGAGGAGGAGGAGGAGGAGGAGGAGGAGGAGGAGATGATCACCAGATCCAGATGATAGCTACTTGAGAAGTCTTTAAAAATTCATATTGTTGATTTTCTAACTAAAATTTTGAAGAGTCATAAGATCAGTCTTTTTACTGTACTGAAGTAATTACCATTTTTAAAAGGGATTTGGGGCTGGTTAACTAAACATCCATTCCAGATACACTGGTGAAAATGTATCTCAAAGGTAAGTCTTGTGTTGCTTTAGGGTTCTTTGGAGGTTTTTAAGCAAAGGCCGGATGGCCATCTGTTGTGTGTTCCTGCATAGCAGGGGGTTGGACTGGATGGCTCCTGTGGTCTCTTCCAGCTCTATGATTCTATGATGCTTTGAAAGAATCATTAACAATGTGAACTGAAAAGATCTATTAGACATTATTTATTCAAGTTTCCATACTGTTTTGACAAAGTCCCTCACCAAAGACTGCTGCAGAAACTTAGAAGTCATGGAATAAGAAGAGAAGTCTTCTTATGGATTGTAAAATAAACAGGAAGCAGAAAGTAGGAACAAACAATAAGTTGTCACAATGAAGGCACATGAGCATAGTTAAAACAGTGGTAGTCACTGCCATAAAAAGTAGTGATGGGTAGTAGCTGGCATACTTTTAAAAGGGGATTGGACAAATTGATCGAATGGGACTATCAATACTGTACTACATTACTTCATTTATACTCCATATTTTCCCCAAAGCTGGGACTTAAGGCACATTACAAACTTTTTCAAAATACAAGCAAAAACACATGAAGATTTAAAAAATGAAAAATATGTTTAAAGTGGTATTACACTGTCTAGGCGATAGAATCATTCAGATGCAAAAATAAAGGTAGTACAATACACTGACGCCTTAACCGCAAAAGACAGAAGTCCCTGGAATTATTGAGACATTCCCATTCTTTTTGTTTTGATTCTACCTGCATATATGTGGTTTTGCATGCAAACTCTTTCCTGAACTATCCCAGGTTTCTCTCCCTTGTCTGTCCCTATTGTACTTCTTTCCCCATCCCCACCCCACCCCAGTGATCATGTGTCACTTCTAGATTTATGCAACCTTTCAGAAACTGACTTTCAACAATTTCCATTGAGCCCTTTTTTATTATTAGCCCAGAGTTACAGTCAAAGTGTTAGAGTGCTTTATCACTAGTTGAGCATTAGGATAGTCATTTCTTGTATTGCTCACATTCTTCTTTCCTTTGCTTGATCTCTGTTGAATCTGGGTACTAGAAACAATCACTATGTTTCTTGGTGATAGCCATCCTAGCTAGTTCTGGCATAACAGAGTCAGTTATGGAGAGTTACATTTCATTTCAGGAAACAGTGGGCTAATTTAAACTGACTTGTGGAGTGGGAATGAAAACTCCTTGATAATGCTGGGAGTTCCCTAGGAATACTTCTGGATGGGGGAAACATCAGGTAGATGTCCAAACGAAAGGCCACATCCAGACAAGTTAAAAAAACCACAGAGTTCCAGATTTTGTTCCAATTCTTTCTGATTTTATTTTGGAGATCCATACACATTTTGTTTATCCCAGAGAATTTTCTGTCATCTCCTGGTATGATCAGAGACTTTTTCTACCAGCTCTACAAGTCAGTTTATCTTCACCCTGCATAAAATCAGAAAGAACAGGAACAATATCTGGAACTTTTCAGTCTGTCTGGATAAGCCCAAAATTGCTTTGTGCAGGACCCTGGGACTTTTTTTTCATGTCTGGGGAAGCTTTAAGAAAAACCCTTTTCTTGCAAAACATTCAGTTGTATAAGGCTTGTTGGAATCAAAAGGTCTTCGCTAGTAAATAGAAGGACAGCAAGGATGAAGCCAGTCTAGCATCCCTAGAAGGGAACTCCAGAGTCTAGGAGCAACCACCAAAAATATCCTCTCTCACAATCCCTCCAGTGGGAGTGGTGGAGCTGAGAGAAGTACTTCTGCTGAAGATGTCAGTACTCAGACAGATTCAAACAGAACCATTCATATGGGAAGACATGGTCTGTCAGATAGTCCAGATCTAGATCATCATGGAATACATACCCATCACTGGTGACTATATATACGATGACTATATATTCCCTCCAACTATAGGGACAGTATGACCTTGTCTATAAGTTGCTGGGCAACATGAGCACAAGAATGCTGTTGCTCTCACATCCTGTTTGCGTGCTTCCTGAAGGCAACTGGGCCCCTATATGAACAGAATGTTGGACTAGATGGCCCTTTGATATGATCTGACATGGCTCTTTATGTTCTTATGATACAATCTTAATGGAAAGATGCCCTGGAATTATTCAGGGTAGGAAAATTCCAGAAGAATCACCACTGTCTAGAAAACACGGTCCTTTGCCTGAGCCCCACTTGACTGAGAAAAGGCACAGCAGAATGCCTAGAGGCAACATTTCATGGGCTGTTGTTAAGAAGCATCGTTGCCAATTGTTCTGTGTGCTGTTAGAAGAAATGTGCACTTTTGGGACAGGGGAGGGAAAAAGGGACCACACTTCCAACTGAAATCAGAAAACAGTCTCTAGAGTTTGGGAAATAAAAGAGGAAAGTAGACTTTGTTGGCAGGACCTAAATACCATAAAGGCATCAGATCCTTTCCGATCTTAGAAGCTAAACAGTGTCAACTCTGGTTAGTACTTGTATGGGATATTGCCAGCCAATACTTGGTGCTGCAGGCTATATTCCTTCCTCTGAAATATAGGGTACAGCACGTGGTATTCATTGGCAAAACCACCTCTGAGTATTTCTTTCCTAAGAAAATCCTGTGAAATTCATGTGCCACCATAAGTAGACAGGCAATTTGAAGGTGTGTGTGTGCATGCTCACACACAGAGAGAGAGAGAGAGAGAGTGTCTTGTGGCTCTTTGAAGATAAACCAACTAAGCAAGTAGGCTGTAGCCTATGAAAGCTTATACTAAAAGCTTACGCTGTTTCTTTATATTCTCTTTAGCATCATTCTGGTGATAACTAATTTAGGAACACAGTAGCTCCCCGTTTCAGAAATGACTGAAGTGTTTTGGATTTTCATGGCCCAGGCTTAAAAATGAGTCTAAATGCATGTTTTATGTGGGTCATATATGAGCCTAATTGCATGCTAGACAGCCAGCCAGTGTGGTACAGTGGTTTGACTGTTGGACTATGATTCTAGAGATCAGGACTTGAATCCCCACCCAACCATGGAAACCCACTGGGTGACCTTGGGCAAGTCATGCTCTCTCAGCCTCAGAGGAAAGCAAAGGCAAATCCCCCTCTGAACAAATTTGGACAAGAAAACCCTGTGATAGTTTTTGCTTTGGGTCACCATAAGCCGGAAACTATTTGAAGATACACAGCAACAACAACAACGTGTTATACACAAATCGATGTCACACCTTTTTTTAAAAAAAAAAAGCACCTTCAGGATAAGGTGATTTTCAAAGAAAAAAGTAGAAATATACCTGGGAGGATTCTCAGCCCACCATTTCATAAAAACTTACAAATTTGCGTGCTGAATCTCACTTGTACAATTCAGCACAGAGAATTGTAACTTTGTGATTGGTCCATTCCCTTCTCTAGTTCTCTGGGCAAATTAACTTTTTTCTGAAATTCTTTTCTACTACATGTATAACTTCTTTGTCTCTCTTTTCTCCTGTCTGGTAGTCTATTTTAACAACCAGGTTATGGAATCTGTTATGCATATTTGCATGCAACATTGAATTAACCTCTCTGGTGCCATGATTTTTCTGCTGGCTTGGTTGTATAACGCTTACCTCAACCTGCATGGAAAAATGCCACTGTGGGAAAAAGTAACTCTTTTGTTGTCTCCATGATGGAGACCATTATGATTGGTGACTAGGTGCTGGGTGCCAGATCACAACTCATGGTGGGGCAGGGGTGGGGGCAGGAGGCTATTTAAGTCTGATTCACCCCTTCACATGCCCTGTTGGATCAGTTCTTCATAATGCAACCCACCCTTCCACCTTCAATGCAGGGTGAGAATTCTCTGATCGCTTCAGTGCAGATAGGATTTTCCCCCCTTTTATCCCCCCCCCCATATCCCAGACTTTATCTGTGGGAATTGGACAATTGTTTTGGGTTGGTGTCATTAAATATGCTTCTCTTTGGCAAGTAGCAGGGGGAGGTTATAAATCTCTGGCGATCACTCTTGGCACCCTTTTGGTGTAGGGTAGGGCTCTGAAACATCCTCTTGTAGGGTTCTGCAACTTGGGGGATTGGTGAAAGAAGCTATCCTTGAAGCTAACCTGGGATTCAGGATCTCACTTCTAGAGTCCTACAACATGGGTGGAAGTCCCTGGGTTGCCTTCCAATTATAATGAGACAAGTCTATGTGTGATAGGCTTGTCTCATTTTGGTTTGCTCTTTGGACCAACTGCTGATTTTTGTTGTGCATTTCTTTTTCTTTTGCCTTCTAAATATGCCAGGCTCGAGAGCAACCAATAGTATTTGGATTGCCATCTGGCCTTAAGTGTTTTGCCCAAAGCAAGGCTGAGGAGGTAGTCATGGGGTGACACCTGGCCTCAGCTGGATCTCTATCAGGTTGCACCCCCCCCCCATGCTCTCCTTCCAGGACAGCACAAATTAAATAGGCTAGTCAACTAAAGTGGCCCTTACATAACCTAATTTTCTGTGTTTGGTCTTGTTTTGCATGGCTGACCATAAAACACCCTCCCTAAGGGCTCTTTTACACTCAAAATTATAGCACTACTATTCCACTTTTTTTTTATGTGTGTGTGCAACTGAATTTTTATTACCTAAAAGGGATGACAGAATATATAAAAATGGTATCTATTTGGGAGGGAAGAATCCTGTAAACTATTTAATAAAATGCAGGGGGGGAAATCTCCTGAGGAGGATAAGAAAATACAGTATCCTGTTTTATTATAGAAGGATATACTATTCCACTTTAATTGCCACAATAATATCTTATGGAATTCTGGGGCTTGTAGTTTGCTGAGGCACTAGAGTTCTATGGCCGAGCATTCTAAATGCAAATCTGCAAATATTGCAAATACCAAGATCGCATAGGACAAAATCATGGCAGTTAAAGTGGAATCATAGTACTATAACTGTGTAGTATGAAAGGGACCTAAGGTTCATCCCAGGGGCATTTTCTTTAAAAAATTTTAACAAAGTCAAACACAGCATCCAAAAAAAAAAGGGAAAAAAAGCCTATATGTTCCCAACACTGTTGGTACATACAGCCATGCGGCTTCTAAAGATGAATTAACCTATAAAGATATAAGGAATGTCCTAGGCGCAGGTTGTGTGTCTATCAGTTCTGACTGGTACTATCTCCCCAATATCTCAAACAGGGTTTTTTGCAAGCTGTGCCATTCACAGTGGAACCAGGAGCACATACACTTCTAACCTCCTTCCTCTGAATTCAAGACCCTTTGGCTTTTCCAGCACAACGTGGGCACGTGCTAAAAGAATATTCTTCCCAGACAGCAAAACACTACGCCTCTTTCGTTTCCAATGTGTAGCCTCAAACCAACGTCTCCCTGAGATTATCAAAAGGAAGCCTCTGCATAAAACTAAGCTTCAGACACCCAGTACATTTCCAGCTATTCTGGAAAAGTAACAAATCCTCAGCAAGTATTTGTGATCTGTTAAATCTTCTGCAGCCAGCAGATGGCACCTTAGCACTATACCTAACAGCTTTCATTTTCAAATACAGTTTTGTCGTTTTAAAATACATTTTAAATGCAGTTTTGTAGTAGCAATGTTCCCATTTGTTTCTCTTCAAAAAGGAGAGGAACTCCCCAAAATAATTTGTTGCCATTCAGAAACCATCGTCTGCAATTAGAAAGCTTGCAATGGTGTGTGTGTGTGT
The DNA here is from genome assembly GCA_948472985.1 of Iguana delicatissima. Lineage (NCBI taxonomy): Eukaryota > Metazoa > Chordata > Lepidosauria > Squamata > Iguanidae > Iguana > Iguana delicatissima. Next base: position 158,248 of record CAOKZL010002281.1, on the reverse strand, counting down.
GCGTGTGCGTGCGTGTGCGTGCGTGGTGAGTTAGGAACTTAAATGCAGGTTCCAGGCACAGGTACCATTGTTTTTCTCTCATTTTGGAAGGAAACAGTCCAAGAAGATGGCATGAAAGTACAGGATACAAAGACAAAGGTAAGTGGTTTTTAGCCTGCATAGAAAACCACATGGCTGTTTTTGCAGCCCCTGACACATACCTCAGCTACCCAAACTACTCTGGTCCTGGGAAGAACAAAAAGGATGCATCGTTTCTTCTGAAAGTGCCCAGGAATTGAGAGTCACCTTTTAAACTGGTTGCTGCACCATTTAACATCTTAAAAAGCCGGGAGGGGGGGCGTTCTGGCCACTTCCAGGTTTTTTCCCTATTTTTTTTATTTATTTTTATTTATTTTTGTGGGGGGGGGTATTTTTGGAAGTCCAAATGGTCCTGGAAGGGTACCTATGCACTAAAAAAAATGCCCCCCCAACTTTGTGCAGGAGACACCATGAGAAGCCCCATGCCAGCATCACAAGCTTATCAGCAGAAGCGTGATACATCAATAAAATTTAAGATTAAGAAAAGATATAGACAAATTGGAATACATCCAAGGAGAGTGACCAAGATGGTGATACATTATGATGCCATATCCTATAAATTCAACTAATCAGTGGTTGAAAGAGTTGGATATGTTTGGCCTGGAGAAGGGAAGACTGAGAGAGGATATGACTGCCATCTTCAAATATCTGAAGGGCTGTCATGTGGAAAGAGTAAATTTGTTTTCTGCTCCTCCAAAGGGTAGGAGCTGAACCAATGGATTCAAAGTAGAAGAAAGGACCGAAAGAACTTTCTGATGATAAGAGTAGAATAGACTGTCTCAGAAGATTGTGAACTTTTACTCATTGGAGGTTTTTAAACAGAGGTTGGATGTCTACCTCTCAGGAGTACTTCAGTTGTAGATTCTTGCACTGGCAGGGGCTGGATTTGATGGTCCAGGGATGTCTCCACAATGCTATAACTGGTTGACAGCTCAGTCCTAATTTGAATCTGATAAGAAATTCCCCCATCAACATTTTTCATACATTTACTCATTCTGTCCCCCACACACACACACAAAGAAACAGAAACAAAATGTGGAACCAAACGCAGCTTTCTGTGGGGGACGGAACTGAAATAGAAGGAGTTTTGCAATGGAAAAAACCAAAATCTTCACAAGAGCTTGACTAATCTGTCCATTCTGGAGCCTGAGGCCTTATGGCTGCAGACAACTAGGATGGAACAGAGGTGTCTGCCTTCATCAAAAGCTGGGACAGATCTATCATCAAGGTACCATGTCTGCTTTGAGCCCATTTAATGCCTGCAGAAAACTTTTTGAAGCTTTTGAGATCTTGCCATTCTCAGAGAAACATTTGGTGAGAAGATGGAAAAAGGCCTTCTCAGCAGGCACTCCCAGGCTCTGGAACTCCCTTCTTAGGAAGGCTAGACTAGTCCCTCCTTGTCCTTCTATCTGCAGGTTCAGATCATTGTTGTTGTTGTTGTTTTCTACCAACAAACATTGAGGGGTTATCTTTTTAATGGGCACATTTTTAATTGTTCTTGCTTCTACAGCTAGTGTGATTATATTTTAACAATAGCTGTTTGTACTTGTTGTCGTGTGCCTTCAAGTCATTTTCAACTTATGGTGACCCTAAGGTGGACATATCACAGAGCTGAGAGTGTGTGACATGCCCAAAGTCACCAAGTGTATTTCCGTGGCTAAAACAGGAATCAAACCCTGGCCTCCAGGCTCATAAGCCAACATTCAAACCACTACACCATGCCGGCTTGTATTTTATTTCCTGCATGTTTTTCTTTTTTAATTTTTGTGAGCCCCCTTGGCTCCCAATTCTAGGGAAAGGGAAGGATATAAATAAAATTGCAGGAAGTATTTTAACATGCAGCTGGACGTATTTTGTGCATTAGGAAAACAAAGGCCCTTTCCGCATGAGGCGAGTGAATCGCTCTGTGCCGTTACTTACCGGCTCTTCTTGGGTCCGAAGTAACGCACACTGTCCCTTGAGCCCTTCCGCAGGGCTCCTCCATTAGTGCAGGGCGAACCGGAGCAGTGCGAGGTCTGTAGATCTGCACTGCTCCAGCTCAAAATGGCGTCTTCCGGTGTCTTCGTGGGAGTGGACCAACCGCTGACGCTGGCCACGCCCACAGCCCGCCCTCCGCTGATCACAGGCTCACATTGGTGAGAGCCTGCGCATCTGCACAAGCAAGTAGGAATGCAATGTAGTGTTCCAGAAAATGTAAAGACCGGAATTTTCCGGTCTTTACTTAGCGCAATGGAGGACCACTTGGGGGCAGGTTGGATCAGACTAAGGTGCGGAGCTAAGTTAAATAGTCCACACCTAGTCTGATCCAAGGTGCGGACGACATCCGTGCCAGGACTCCCTGACCCCTTTTAACTGCCTCGTGCGGAAAGGGCCAAAGTGTGCAGTATGAAATAGGTTTCTGAGCAGGTGGCAATATGGTCTTTATTTAAGAACAATGTTATTTCTTAATACAAAGAAAAATGCACAGAATATTTAAATGACAAGGCTTATCTTTCAGTCATCATAATTTTATATTAATAGTTTATTATTGAGACCAACTATCTGAGTGTTTCATCTGTGGCCATGGAGGATATACACATAAAGATAGGTCTAGCTGCTTTGGATCCAAATGTGGCATTGCCAACTGCATCCAACACTCCTTTTGTACCATGGCTGCAGGATTTGCCCGCACATCTACAAAATGGATGTCATCGTGAAAAGTCATTACTGTGGGCTCTCGGTATGTGCTAGGGTTTAGTTCCATGACCCGCCATGGATATCAAAATTTTTGGATGCTCAAGTCCTCTTATATACAGTGGCATAGTAAAATTGTGCTTGCTTTTTGGATATATCGAGAGAGAGAGAGAGAGAGAGAATTTCAAGCTGTAGCTGGCTGAATCCATGGATACTGAATCTGCTGATATGGAGGGCTGATTGTACTGAGCAATACTATGTCTAATACAATTAATAACTAATTCTCCACATCTTTACTATAGATCTATAAATGTATAAAGATTCCATTCTGTGTGCAGCCTTTGTATCAGAGAGGGGAGATGGCAGATTTAATTCTATTCTTCTTAACAAGTGTAGAATGCTACCCATATAAAAGTTTTAAAAAGCATTCTCTAGTTGAATCTGATAATAGACTTGCAGGTTGGGGACTTCAGCTTTTGAGCCCATTCCAGATCTGCCATAGACTCAGTCCATTTCTAAGGCCATCAGGCCATTCTAGCCACAACAGCTATAAACTTGTTTCCAAAAAAGGAGGAGGAGGAGGAGAAAAGAAAAGAAAAGAAAAGAAAAGAAAAGAAAAGAAAAGGGAGTTTCTCAGGAAGTATTTGTTTTTGTATATATATATATATATGTATGGCATATATGCATTTGATTTGTAACCCACCTTTCTCCTCAAATTAGAATTCAGTGGTAGCGCCCAGCAGAACCAGTTTTAAAAGGTATATGTAAAAGTATTAAATACAGAAAATCAAAACATGATTAGATTAAAACAAATTCAAAGCATACTAGTAAAAAAGGAAAAAAACAGTTTAATTTTTTAAAAAATAAATAAAACCACACCAGTTAAAAACAAAAAAGTGAGACCCAGAATGGGGTAGCGGTTAGACTGTTGGGCTGGGACTCCAGATGATGATTTGAATTCCAGCTTAGTCATGGAAACCCACCCAAGGTGACCTTGGACAAGTCACATTTTCTCAGCCTAAGAGGAAAGCGGTGGCAAACCACCTCTGAATGGGTCTTGCCAAACCTATGCAAAGTCACCACAAGTGGGAGTCAACCTGAAGGACCCATAAGAACAAATAAACAAACAAATGCAGAACCCAACCATTAAAAACTCTTCTCCTCAGGAATTAGTCAACTGCCAAAAATCTCTGAATAAAATGGCCTCTGCTTGCAGCCAGAAGGACAAGTGGAAGGGTGGCAGCCTAGCCTTCCTTGGAAAGGAGTTCCACAGTCCGGGATCACAACTGACTAAGCCTTCTCTCGTGTTCCACTAAATGTTGAGAGAAGGCCCGTCCCCAAATATCTCAAAAGCTGAACAGGCTCATATGGGAAAGTATGGTCCTTCAGATAACCTGGTCCTGAGTGGCTGCAAATTTTATGGGTCAAAACCAGCCCTTTGAAATTGGCTGGTGAAGTTACCTTGATGAGGGAGTCATGCTCTCTGTACATGGCTGGCCTCTTTTAATAGTCTGGCCACAGCATTTTGGATGAGCTGAGTTTCCAAGTACCATTTGAAGGCAGCCCCATACAGAGTGTGTTATAATGATACAAATGAAAAGCAACTAAGGTATGTGTCACTGTGACCAGGTGGGACATCTCCATACACAAATGTGCATTAGCTGTGACACTGCATACACACCCCTAGCCATGGCAGAAATCTTGCATTGCAGTTGTGATTTTAACCCAGGAGAACATCCATTTTGCAAAGTTTTCAAGAGGTGTGTAACCCCATTCAACACAGGTTGAACCCCTGTTCTTTGATCTGTCCTTTGACTGACCAATGACTCTTTGTCTAATCTGGATTAAATTTCTACAATACTTGTTCTGCTTTATTCAGTCTGTTATTGACATCAGACAGTGGTTTAGACATAAAATATCTCCCTTGAATTTAGGGGCCTTTCAGCAATACACTATGATAGTGCTATTTCCAGTCTCAACTTCCTATGGAATGCTGGGTTTTGCAGTTTAGGGAGAGGCATTTAGAATTCTCAGCCAGAGAGCTCTTTGGGCACAGTAGACTACAAACTCCAGAATTCCACAGGCTGTTGGAAATGGAATAATAACACTAAAGCAGTGTAGTTCAAAAACGCCCTAAGTGAGAAGAAAAAAAAATGAATTAGGTGTCATCGTTACACTCTCCTAACAGTTTCGGAAATAGCATGGAGAGCTAAACAGATCTCTGAGAAACTCCAGAGGCTAACAGCCACAATATTGAATAGTAATATTGCAATATCACCTTCTGAAATGACTCCTCCAGGAGGACTACTGCCATTGAAAAGGTGCTTCCAAGCCCCACCACAGAGAATTAACCTCAAGAGACAAATCAGACAAGGAGTGCTTCCTTCTAAAGTTTTGTTTGAGACAGTGTTCAGTTCTGGAATCAGTTCTGACTACCATTTCACTGCAATAGAAGGGATGAAATAATATTATAAGTACTAATGTTATTCAATCTGAGAAGAATACTTTTTCTTCCACGTGACAACAGTCTATGAATTTAGAACAGAGCAGGAAGTAATAGTTTTAATTATTTAAATTTGTTAATTATTTAAATAAACTTCTTCAGTGACCAACTACATCACAGTATTATCAGATCACATTGTATATAAGGGATAACTTCCTTTCTTTTGCAGGATAAGTATAATTTTTAGTTATCTTCATAGTTACAGAGTATACTATGTAGATTGTGTGGCCTCAGTGAATGAGAGAAGAGAAATGTTGCATGATTCAAGCATTACTGAATTTAAAAAAAAACGTTCAAGGGGCTTGAAATAACTGCAAGTACAACTACAACTACAAGTAACTATATTATATAACTACAAAGTAACTGTATTATATAACTATATTAGTTACTTATGGGGAAAAGGAAAGAAGAGAGGCAGTTCTTTTAAAATTATGACTATGAAGGACAACAGCACTTGGTTACTTCTGAACAGCATCCAAGCTCTGGCCTTGGATCAGAAGAGATGATCTGCCTGTCAAACCACATGGCATTTGGGCAAGTAGAAATTCTGGCAAATCCTTCCTTTTAGCACCTGTTCCTTCATCTTCTGATTTGGCATGATTTGTCCTTGAAAAAACCCATGCTGAGGCTTCTTAACCCTTTCCTTGGAATGCTTGCCAATTTATTCATTCAGATAATTCCCTGGGCGTTGAAACCTCTCATTAGAGTGCCACCACACTCCTCAAGTGGGAATGAAATTGGCAGCTGACTTGGCAGCAAACATTCTTGCCAGAACGGGCAATATAGTTATGAGAGTTAGGAGTGATATCTCTCTGTTCTGAGAGCTCTGCATACATAATGTCAACAAATCCCACAACAACCGTATGAAACAGGCTATAGTTATTATTTCCATATTAAGGAAGCTGGTGTGAATGATGCTTACTGTGGGATGTAGAGATAATTATGAGAGAGAAAGCTTCCTTTAAGGCTAGACCAGAGAGAGAGAAAGAGAGAGAGATCCTCAATGCTTGAAAAAAGTTAGCTGGGGATACTGGCAATTCTACTTGAAAAAGTAACTGTCAGACAGTCAATTAAAGGCTCATGTGGGAAGTTTTTTTTTCTGTAAACCTAATTTGCCTACAGATTAATATTACTTTTACAGAAGTAGTTATAGAAGTAATGCCAATTTGTAGGCATACAAGGTTTACAGAAAAAAAAACTATCAACTTTTATACTTCTATAGAAGTTGGATCAAATGTCACAGAGAGGTATTTGGGACATTGCATGTTGGCATTTGTCTGGCCTTCTGTGTGGGTAGCAAGTAGCACAGGCCTGTGACTTGTTATTGTGTTTCAGGAGTGCCACTTTTGGAAGAAATATTTATACAACGGCTGTTGCTATTGGTGAGAGCTCATCCCACTTCCAGGCATCATTTTAAGTAGTTTTGTTTTCGCATCTAATTGAAAACAAATTAAGCAGCTAGAAGAAAAAACTGTGCAGTTGAAAAGATGTATCACTGGAAACATTCACAAAAAATTAGATAACCTATTTGAGATATGATATTGGAAAGTAAAATTTATAACAACAGAAATGTGCAGAAATCCTTGCAGAATCTATAAAATAATTTTTTAAAAAGAGTATCATTTGAAAAGTTCCAATTCTGACAGCACAAATTTGATGAGGTAGCAGGAGCAGTTGGATAATCCAGAAAGTCACGTCAATTTGGCTGCCTCTATGGTTTGCCAACACTGCTGTTGTTTTCTTTCTGTTATTAATAGGGAGACACCAAAAAATGAGAGGGAAGGAAAAAAGCTGGATCAATCCTTTTAGCATCTGTCATGAGGAGCAGGAGGAGGAGGAAGAGGGGGGAAATAAAATAATTTGAGTCCAAACTCCATGTTTAACCCAGCTCTTGTAATGTGAGATGGGTGGTTGCCATGGACAGTGGCAGGGGCCACTTCTGCCCTACACTGTTATAGTGCTATTATTCCACTTTCAACATCCTGTGGGTTCCTGGGTTTGCAGTTTAGAGAGGGGCATTCTCAGTCAGAGAGCTCCTGGGCCCAGTAAACTACATAACCCAGAATTCCACAGGATGTTGAAAGTGGAATAATAGCACTATAACAGTGTAGGGCAGAAATGGCCAGGGACTTCTTGGCGATCTCTCATTCTAGGGAACCTCCTCCCTCTAAAAATTCACCTGGTGGTTGAATTGAATGGACCTTAAAATCCAGACAAAAATGGTATTAAAGCCAGCCCTCCATTTTTGTGGGTTAAGGCATTCACAAATCTGATTTCTAGGGGGAAGGGATGGACAGGAAGGAGGTTCAGGCACATGTTTGTTCATTCTCTAGGTGGGAGGGGGAAAGGGATGGGACAGGAGGAGGGTGTGTGTGTGTGTGTTTGCTCAACTCTCATGGGTGGGAGGGAGGAAGGGGATGGGATGGGAGGAGGAAGAGTGTGACTCACTCAGTCCCTTGTTTGAGTGGGAAGGGGGAAAGAATGGGATAGATGTCTCATTTCTCCTTTTTCTCACTCCCCCATCCCATCCATTTCCCTCCTCCTGCCCACATGAATGAATGAGTGAGCAAATAAGGGAATGCGCATGCATCAGGGCCCAGCAACTCTGACAGTACAGGTACTTTTTGTGTGTGTTAAATACAGCTTGGGGAGTTTACATTATTTGTGTTTTTTTCCACTTACGCGGGAGTCCTGCTCCCCTAACCCGCATGAAAGTGGAGGCCCTACTGTATTTGGCTTTTAGTAAGGCTAAGCAGTCTGTTGTATCTGGCTCCACAGGACTCAAAAATTCAATGGTGCAGCCCTCTGGACTCTGGCACATGACCACCTTTCTCTAAATGGCCTGTCTGGATCTTTTGCTTGGCATTTGACTAGCATTCAAGGCATCCTATTTTGTATTTGTGGGCTGGTGTCTCTTCTTCCCAAAAGTGGGCACCACTTGCACTCACAACAGACCAACCTAGGAACATTTGGTATGCAGCAAAATGGCCTCAGGTGGGGGTCCATTTGCTGAGAGTCCAGCTAACACTTCCTTTCCCCGCTCTCAGTTCTACAAGAGACTAAGGCCATTTTCACACTAGACTGTTATAGTGCTATTACTCCACTTTCAACATCCTATGGAATCCTGGAGTTTGCAGTTTAGAGAGAGGCTTTGAGGAAATGTGCAGAAATTAGCAAACCTGTTTGTGGCCTGCGAGAGTCTTGATGTGCTTAATATAGGCCTGCCTCACATTTACTGGCTAGTCTTCAGCTGTTTAGGCAACAGAGAAGGTTGGCTCATATTGGTATCAGAAAAACCTGGCACGTTAGGGTTGACATTACTTTTTCTTTGCAAAAGCAGTTATGGGAATCAGATCCTGACTAGGACTGCGGCATAGAAGTTGGGGGGGCACTTAACATTTTCCCTATGCACAGGATTCAAACATACCATTAAAGTAACAGCTTTGACCTCCATGTACCTGTAAATGGCTTTTGAGAACAGCTGCTGGCAAACGTGATTGTTTTACCTGTGTAATTGTTTTACTGTTGTTCAATGTTTTATTGTGTTTGTTTTTCAATGTACGTAAAAAGTCAGCTCTATATAGAAATGCAGGGTGAAAATATATTAATTTTTTAAAAAAAAAATCGAGATATTTAACCAAGAGCCATGACAATAGGAACAAGAGCAGAAAAACAAAAACAAAAAACAAGAAATAAAATTGAAATTTCTAATATTGAAGTTATCATTGATAGCTTTTTCAAAGTTAACCTGGCTCACAGCATTATTAAAATACAAAGATAATAATAATATATCAGCCCTTATGCACAAGGATGGGATCTATCAGTCCCCCAAAGCCATGCTGTCTTTTAAAATGTACCTCTGAGCTAGACTGAAAACGTAGGGATTCGATGACATTTTTACATAAGTGGTTGTAAACCATTTTCTGAAACTGCAGCAATTATGTACAGGTTTTCCAAACAAAGCAGCAGCTGGGACAGAAACTATCCCAAGAAATCTATGGCTTTTTGCCAGTGCAGTACCTTTTGGCCCACTGGGACAAAACATGTCCTGTCCACACATATATATTTTTGCAGTGGTGGGGAGCATGATGCAGTGAAGCCGAAATGACCTACTGTGGTTGTCAATAGGTTGGCCCCCATTTAAGAAAGTATTGGAATTCCCACTGAGGTCAGGAAATACCACACAGCTCCTTTAGTGCAGTGAGTCCCCCCCCCCTGCAATTCTGAATGAGGATTAAAGTTATAAATTAAAACTGTGCTCTATTGGGGACCATGGGAAGACAGGCTACAATCTTAGAATTCATTTGCCCTAGTCACTACAACATTTTTCTAAACTTTTCACTCCAAGGGCAGAGAGAAAGCAGTCTACACCGAGAGAGAGAGAGAGAGAAAGAGAGATCTGATCTTGGATACATCTTACTTTTCAGACACCAGTGCTAAAAGAGGGGCAGCAATAGAGTCAGGTGGATTGAGGGGTGCTCACTGGGGATGGTGGGAGGGGATGCTGATCCATAGGACACACATCAGTGGAAGGCTCCCAGTTAAACCATTCCTCACTCACTTTTTCCCTGATGGTGTCAGCCAGCAGGGTTTTGGATTCCTCAGGCATTTTGATGCCACAGCTTCTGATCGTAACCAATCTGATTATTCTGTAGACATCTGCAACAGAACGGCAGCTGCAACTACAAACAGCATCAGAAGAATAAGATCATTGAAACTAGGGGAAAAAAAGAATGAAATCTTTTCCCAAAAAAAAAAAAAAATAGAGACAGGGTATAATTTGGAAAATATGGCTGGGATTGTGTTGGTGTCTTACACCTGTGTAAACTTCCCTATAGCATTCATATGCCTACGAAGGTGCATGCACATTTGATGTGCTTTCAGTTGTGTATTCTGTTGTATGATGTTGCCATTTAACACAAGAGTCAAGTAGCATAGTTAACACACACTGTGCAGGTGGAGATATATGCTACACAACCTTAAGGTAAAATCTTGGCCACTATGTTTTCGGACCACAGGATACCCTAGCCAGCAAATAACTTTTCCAAGCTTCTAGATGTGGCCATATATATCAGTCCTTGGAAGACGATTTCAGAGTGATGGACCACTACAGATAAGAAGAAGAAAATAAGTCATTCCTGTTTCCTAAAACACTAGGAAAAATGCAGAACTAGCATCTACATTTTGGCATTTTCATTTTAACCAGCACAGTTTATTTGACTTAAAGCATAATACAAAGCTGCCCCCATCTTCACAAAATTGATACCTGGACAGGTTTAAAGTGACACATGGATACCTATTGACTGACCTCTACAAGTATGGGGCACAGCCACTGCAAGCAATGGGTGCGCTCTATCAGGGCAAACAAAATCCAGTCTGTTCACCAATGCCAGCACAGAAATAGACACTGCCAGTTTCTCCCCATTGATGTCAACAGCTGGGGAAAATTGTGTGTCGCTGGATCCATTGGCAAGCCTACGGAGGTGATGATAGGTCTGAGTATAGACTCCCCCATGACTTCACTCAGGATTGCTCCACATTTTGCTAAACACCACAGTATCTTGACATGGAAATGGGAAATGCCTGTAAGAAGACATGGGTAGAGTCTGAAAATGTTACTCTCTCTTTTTGGATTGCAGCTCCTAGAGTTCCTTAGCCAGCGTGGCTAAAGACTGGAGGATTCTGGGAATTGTAGCCCACAATTAAGAATGGGTACATACTGAGGAATCAAAATTGACTGCCTCTCCTTGGCACATGCCCAGTATAAATCTAGAATCAGAGTCTTTCAGTTAAACATAACAAATTTTGCTGGGCATTTTGTAGCAAGTGGGAACACGATTGCTGAGAGACCTTTCAAGTAACACATGAAGTATGAATCAACATGAAATGTTAACTATCATAGCTATTGCAGTGAAAGGCTGAGATGTTTTATTCTCAAGCCTGTCATTTGTTGTCTGTTTTGCAATGGTTCCACCCTTTAACAATAAAGACATTTCTTTATTCATGCATCTCAGTGAGTGGTAAATGAGGCATGCTTGCCCAACTTATTTTGGATGGAAATTAGTCTAATTAGTCCACGCGGATAAAGAATAGTTGTTATTTTCCAGGATGGAGCATAGCTGATATGTTACGGCCATTGTTTTGTATTCTGTGAAGTCAGGAAGACCCTCTGTTTTGAAGTGAGTTTTTTTTCATGAGTGAAAAAGCATGAGAAAGTCATCACTGTTATTTCCGATTTGTTAAGTTTGGGGAGAAAAAAATATATTGTACTATCATATATTGTGTGGAATTAAGTCCATTTTGCAAGGGTTTACTTTCAAGTAACATTTTGAAATGAAGATTTTAAAATTATATTCTGTTGAAGACATGTTTGTCCATCTTTCCAAATACTGGAGCTGAAAAAGAATGTATTAGGCTGAACACAGTGCCAACTTTCCATCTTGTTTATTTCAGTACTTTCATGGTAACTTAACATTTTATAAATCAGCAGTTCAATATGGAGCCGTAATTTTTCCTTTTTTTCCCTCCATATCTCTTTTGTTTCACCAAAGGTGACAATAGCAAGCCTATAAGAGAAGACTTGATATACAGTGACAGTCTGACTTAGATTTTAAAAAAACAAACAAACAGAACTACATAGATGGTTTGGAAAGGTTTTTCCAGTTCTACTAAAGCAGGATAAAACAGTCTTCTTATTTAAGCCAAGCATATTCTGTATCTACCATCCAACTGAACAGATATAGATATATAGATATACAATATCATAATTACAGATTCTAATCAATGCATTCATAATTGTTCATCCTCTTTTGAAATTGTTTTCAGACTGATCCAAAGAGATTTTAATGTGAGGTTGTTTGTTTGTTTTAATGAAACAAATATTTTTACTGCCAAACGAGTTGAAAGATTTTAAAATATTGCTAAATATTGCTGTGTCTCGTAGATCCCAGCTAAGGGATCCTTAGTATGTACGCTGTTTAGGGGAGGCTGAATATGACTTTTAATTTCCCTAATTCCTCCTCCTCCTCCTCTTTCTCTTCAGTTGTAGTATTTGTTTTGTTCCCACCTTCCTTTTGCATGTTTACCTTCATTCTTTCTGTCATCAGTGGGCTGCAAAAGAAATTTATTTGTCTCATGATTTTTTTTTTATTGATAAGAAACACATCCCAAAATGAATGTGCATTCTTTGACTGAACAATTCAGCCGCTGACGCCAACCTCTGAGGGAGAATATTGTGGTCATGGTGTCTGAACAGTGTGGTAGCTATGGCTACCTATATAATTCTTAGCAATGGGGAAAAAGAAGTGACAATGACATTAAATTTAATCAGGTTCCCCTTTTCGGTCGTTCCCACTGGGATGAGCCACTAGTGTCCTGCCTTAAATATTCACAGCCTTCAAAGTTTGTATGCGTTTTTATGCTAGGACAATATCCTGCTAATAGAGAACAATGCATCTGTCATGTATTTCTCCTTTGAGTAGCCGTAAGTCTGGATTTCACAAGTACAGGGATATTATGATTGTGTCTTTAGCGATTGTTCTTATGATAGCCTCTGCTTCAGGAAGAAGAAGGGCTGTGATGAAATGCAGCTACTAAAATATAATATGCCAGTCTGTTTTCCTTTTGGAATATAGATCCGAGACAACTGTCTTCTTTTTAGAAGATAGTGCTTTATTTCCTGTCACACTTCATCTGATACAAATGAACCAGGGCTAAATATTGCATGGTTCAGTGCATTTGGAAACACAAACCAACATATATTAATGAAAGAAAAGCAGAAAATGCATGTATATACAAACCAAAAGCATCAAATTCTTAGAGGGTACCATTGCTCTTTAACTCTTAAATAGATGTTTTAAATCTTGTAAGGTTTTTTTTAAAAGCTAAGGTGACTCTCAAACCAATTTCCCCTCAGAATTATGTACAGTGTATACAGTTCCCACATACATTTTGATCTGTTCTCTTTTGTGAGATCCAAGCACTCCATTTATTAATCTTATTAAAGGAAAGTTGCTCCAGTCATGAAAGTACTAGGACATTAATTACAATCCTTTTGAATTCATAATTATAGCTGAAATCATATGCAAAATTTTGTTTGGAGTAATTATCCTTGAGCACAGAGGGATACTTTGATGTAAATGTGCACAGAAGTGCATATTTACTATTTGCTGTTACAAATAGTAAAATATTAAATGAGATAAAACCCGAGTTAGTCATACTTAAAGTAGTCCAGTTGAAGTCACTGGAGTTTTAATATGTTCAAATTATTTTAATGAGTCTGGTCCATATAGGTCTTAAGTCTGGATACAGCCCATTGGTTTCAATATCTTGTGGAAGAATGGTAAGAATATCTCAGATGGGTGTTCAAGAGGGGCAGCAATTAACAATTAACTGTTAATTAATTAATTAATCCCTTTTTGATTGATGAAAAATATAGCATATTTTTATTTTTAAAGAAGACTTGGAAAATAAATCCCTTTTGTTGCTGTGAGATTTTTCACTTTCTGTATTCTCCATTAAACTCAATATTTTGTAGATTAAAAAATATTGGATAGTGGAAAAAGTACTGGTTACTAGGATATTGGATTCAACTTTGCATTTAACTGCTTTGTCATTCCTGATTCATTTTAGCTGTCATCTTTTTATTTAAAATGTCAGTGATAATAATTTTAAAAATTAAAGGTTATGCAAGCACTCACAGGTCTAAATCTAATTGTTCATCCTATCACATGCAAGTAATTGCTGATTGGTAAGTCAACACTTAAAATAAATCCCATTGTTTCTAGTTGGGACTAACAATTGGATTCAAGCCATAAAAACTGAATGAGACAAGCCCAGTCTAAAAAAAAGGAGGCATGTATAGCTTCTACACATACACTACTTGAGAACAAGCTATGCATTCTCTGGAGAACTATTTGCTTTTATTCCTTTATCAATATACTTGTTCAATCAATTAATTGATAAGTAGAGCCAAACTATGATTAATTATTCAAGATCTTTTTATTCAGTTGACGTATCTACTTTCAAGGGTTGGAGTTCATTAAATATACTGGTGGAGCTTGTATTGTTATTATGGTGTTTTTAAATTATCAGCAGATAATGCTTATATTTACCCAGACTTTCTGAGTATAGTGTGTTGCAAATATTGGATGGCATCCTGTTTGCTAATTCCAAATAGGGTAGCCCCATTAAGTGAATTGTTGCATAGTGAATCAACTCTGAGGCCATTTCTGCACTACACTGTTATGGTGCTATTGTTCCACTTTCAACATCCTATGGAACCCTGGGATTTGCAGTTTATGGAGGGGCATTTAGAATTCTCAGCCAGAGAGCTCTTTGGCCTCAGTAAATGACGAACCCCAGAATTCCCTAGAATGTTGAAAGTGGAATAACAGCATTATAACAGTGTACTGCGGAAATGGCCTTAGATATATCAGGTGGATTCACTGGATCTTCTCTAGTCAGGACAAAAGGAAGATTGAGGCCAATATCTCAGTAAAGCTTACATTAGAACCAGTGTTTTAGATCTCAAGACTGCAGCAGAAGAATGAGACAAAAATCCATTTAATCAGTTCACGAGTTCACAAATCTATAGTACATGGGCTAGGGATGATGGGAGTTCTACCATATCTGGAGATCTGTACTTTACTACTGTAGCCTATTGTCCTTCCAAGTCATGGGCAAATTTAGAAAGTCTACATTTACAATTCACTGTTCTTTGGTTGTCCTGTACAGCTAAGGGATACACTTCCTAGGAACTGTTTTAGTATATATACATATACATATACATATACATATACATATACATCTTGTCCTGTACTGCTAGTATATTCTTCTAGTGCTACTTGTAGTTATTCTTTCAGTAACAAGGTCAGTTTAAAAAAAAAAATTAAAAAATCACTTTTCCACCTATCCCAACATAAAATTATATTCTTGTAACAAGGACAACATGTTGTTTGGGTTGCAGCTGAACACACACACACACACACACACACACACACACACAAGACAGTCTCTTCTTATGCATGTGGTGATTTTAGTTCCATGTGGAGTTCTAATGAAGTGTAACAGCCTTTCATGATGAGTCTGGCAGGTCAATTCTACACATGCTCAGCTGGAACTAAGGGCTGTTTCACACATTACATGTTCCGTACCTGGAAAGCACAAACAAGCGTTACAGGATACCGTCGGGGCAGGGGGGATGGAAAGGGGGAATAGTGAAAACTAATGGCTGTGAATTTCTGTGACACAAAAAGAAGAATCACAGAATCAACAGAAGATCTAGCAATCCTAGCTGGGAGGATTAACAGTGGATCCAGCATTGATTCTGTTTGCAAAAGAAAATCAGCTGAACAGGTACAAATAGAGTGATTAGGGTGTGCAGAGGGATATCTGGGGCCACATGCCACTGCCTGAGGCTACATACAGCCACTTAGGATGATCTCAACTACCCATTTTCTGGCCAGAAAAGGGATGAATTTACCTTTATTTGGAAGATTCCCAGAGCAGCCATTCACCATTTGTATTTCTCTTTAGATTATTTATTAGTTTGAAACCAAACAATCAAATTCACAGTTAGAATCACAGTCACAGTCAAAGAAATATACACTCAATAAAAGAAAAAGAACTAAAATTAAAACACAACACTAATACACTAAATTTAAATAGTAAACCACTGAACACCAACTAAAACATTACATACTAACTTACTGAAACATAAATGGACACTGAACCTCCCAAGCTAAACGGTAATGAAAAGAAAAAAGATTGAAAAAAATACGTTCTACCATAGCAGATCCAATTCAGTAATCCTATTAGAATTACTAATGACCATAGCCACAAATTATTACATCTTTAGATTTCTTATTGTTCAAAATAAGATGCCATAAACCTTTTCCAATCTTTTAAAAAATCTTCAGTTGGCTTATCCTTTAAAACCCACATTAGTTGGGCAATGGGATAACTCAGCAACCTTAACAGTCCATTCTTCTGTTGTTGGTTCCTCAGTCTTTTCTCAAATTCTTGCTGCTAATCCGTATTAACTATCCAATTTTTTATTTATAATACAGCAATTCACCTTCTGAACAGATTTCAAGACCCCTATTTTTGATGTTTTTGTTTAACTTCCAAAACTAACAGTTTCTTAAAAACCAGAACTGGGCATCCTGCTGTTTCTAAATTCCTTTCCTCTCCCCTCCCTCACTCCTTGTTTTTGACATTTTGGTCCTCTGTCTGGCTCCTGAATGGTCCGAAAGGCAGAAAATTGGTTCCAGCATCCACCAGCACTGCTTACTCCCAAGTTAGATGGTGTTCTGAATTTAATAAACTCCTCACATGACAGAGACGCGTGTTGCTGGGTTTTGTTAATACACTAGGAAGAATTCAAACAAGATTCCATATCTTCACTTTTATGTGGTACAGTCCAGTGATTACTTTACTGCATGCTTCTTCTAAGCGCTGAGATGGCCTCCAAATGAAATATCTGGGAAAGTACAGCTGTGCTTGCTTAGCATAGGCAATCTTGTGTTTTTATCTTCTGTTCCTGAAGGTTTCAGGTATTCTGTTGATTGGAAGCAATGCTACTATGGTGGGGGGGAATAGGTTAATTAGTTGCCTTCTTCTGATCACTTATCATATCAAGCTAGTAGAATACACAGTAGAGTAGAGGTATTGCTTGGTAAACAGAGTACATGCTTTGAATGTTAAAGAAAAAAAAATCCCTAGAATCACCATGTAGGATGGGAAGTCCCTGAAATCTCCATGTAGGTCAGTCTAAACTCTTGGAGAGCCACAGTGAAGTAGTGAAGAAAATAGGGAGATGGTCTGAGCTGTTATAAATCAGCTTGCTGTGTTCTGCCATCATAACATTTTATTTTAAAGGACTCCATTCAATCAAGAGTGTGGCTTGTATAACTTCTTTGACTTCTGTGCCATGAAATCCTTTCATACCCCAAGGGCTGATTGAGAACTAATCTTTTTTTTCTCTTACCTGCATCATTGAGGGTGTGAGAGAAGATGAAAGAAAATGGTTCAGGTTGCAATGGCATGCATGCTTACCTGAAAGTAAGTCCCACCAAGTTAATTGAGCCTTTGTGAGCAGCCATACCTACTTTGCACTGTCAAAGGATAAGACTTATTGAACTAATGATGATGGAAGTGAATCACATTTATGATTTATAAAGGTAATTGCCAGAAAAACAAAAGTATATCTATTTGCCTTTGTCCTGTTCCTGATAAGAATGAGTCATGTAAACCAGAATTACTATTGGTTGGGTCAATGACATACATCATTGCTTGTGCCTGAGTGTATTGGGAGAGGCCCATTTCCTAAAGAGGAATGAGCCTTTTCATGCAATATTTCTTTATGGATGAATGAAAGAAGAAGAGAACTATGGGCTAAGTCCAATAGTCCCACGTAATGTGGACCAACCAAATCAATGCAACCTTGACTGCTTCCAGGTGGGTTAAACAAAACAAAAAGTTCCAGGCTTTGTATGTGTGCTTTGTGATTTTATTTTGGAGATTCACATGACATTTACTTCATCCCAAAATACTTCCTGGGAGCAGCCAGTAGTACCAGAGACCTATAACCACTCGCCAAGACCATTTAAATTAACCCAGTAATTTCCAAAGTAACACGTATCTGTACTTGTACATCCTTAGAACTAGCTAAGACAGCTGCCACCAGTAAACATTGCTGTTTTCAGAACACAGATTCAATAGAGATCCAGTTAGGGAAAAAGGGATGTTAGCCCTAAAATAAAACGACCCTAATGCTTCAGAAATGTAACATTGCTAAAGCATTTAGCATTTTGACCATAACTCCTGATAAAAATCCTGGTTGGAAAGTGGTGAAAATCAATTTTTTAAAATGTTTTATAAGACTAAATGTGACATGTTCAGTGGTAAAGGGAAGGACAAAAAATGGGGGAGGAAACCCTGCATATTTCAAGAAAGGGACTGAATACAACTTGTGAATAGCGAATAAACACTAAAATCAAAACAAAAAAAGAATTGGAAACTCTCAGTATTTCCAGACACCTTTTCCCTTCTGGAGGAAGTCAACACTTGTGGACTGAACACATGTCATGCCATGGACTTGATAAGTCTGCTGTTAAATTTAAATGTTTCTTTCCTTCTTTTTCTTTTCATCACTTACAGATTCAAGGTAATAGAGGAAAGTTGTTATCACCAACTACTGTTGTTGTGATTCACAGTGATTCATTGTCATTTAACCAAATTGCTTTGCAGTGTTTTGCCCTGTACCTATAAGTGCGTATACACCTGCTAGCTAAGGATAACCAGAGCTTCAGAAATTTACTTTTGGGGGGCCCTGAAAATCCTAGAATCCCCTGTGGGATTCTGATAATTGTCCAGAAAGGTATAATCTGAGTGTACACTCTTTGAGGGTAACACTTTACACATCAGATGATGTGCACATTCCAGTCAATGACACCTTTTGTCCTAACACACTTGTTAATTATTAAGGTGCTACCAGCCTGAGTGGTTCTTTTTAATCAGTCATTCTGGCCTTGGATCTAAAGGTCCACAGCATTTGAAATCCTTCAGGGTAGGGTTCCTCATTTGCCAAGAAAAGAGTGGTGATTCAGGCCAGGGCAGAATATAAGAATGAAGAGTGTCAGCAGACTAAAACATGAACACTGTGTGCTTGACATTCATGCTGGTTTTAACCAGCAATAAGAGAGAACAAGAGCAAAGTGGAAATAGAGCATGCAGAAAGCAAAAAGCACCCCCATTCTTAACCAAAAATCTCCATGCTCATATAGAGTATTTAATGCTGCAGCCACCCACCTGTTCTTGGTATCATAAATTCTTAGCAATCCATGTTTTAGATTAATCTTCAGGGAAATGAGGCATCTATGTTTCCAGCTCACAAATGCTATGTGCAGAAAAATGCTAAGGATATTTAAACTCCCCAAGAGAAGCAACAACATAACTAACCCTCTTAATTTTATTCAAAGCCCTCATATCAAGTTTTATTATATCTCAGGCTGCTATCCTATACAAAGTTGAGGTGGCCCTATTGAATCCAATAGGGTTGACTTTTGAGTAGACACACCTAAAAAGCACAGTTATTGAAAGAATTAGAGAATCTTATTTGTTTTCCATTTCTATATCTTCAGGAGTGGCTCTAATTTGTAAAGGATGTTTTTATACCATGTAAAATGACTCAGCATGTTCTTAATTTAATCTAACCCAATTTAATAATAGTCCTAAGCCATTTTTAAAATATGAAGTGTCTTTCCTTCTCTTTCCATGTCTTTCCATGCCTTGCCTTCTTCAGTGTTGTAAGAATGACTGAGTTAAAGTATCTGAAGCACACGGAAGAAGTTATACAGCCGTACCTCTGTTAATAAAGCCTCTGAAAAGGAAGCTCCTTTTTACAAATTCTTTTTCTGATCACCCAGCCCCCACTTTTCCTCCTTGTCCTCTGTCTAGTTGGATTTTTTTAGTAGCGTTGGCACAGTGAGAATCCTCAGCATTATGCTGGAGAGCTGGAGAAATACAGACTTTCAATGCCAGTCTCTAATCAGGCCTGAGCTGGGGAAAAGTATCATTCTCCTCTTGCTGTTCCTCCTATAACTTTATGTGCCTGCCCACAGGGTAAACAGCTGCTGAGTATGCATGGATAGCACAACAGAGAGAAAAGAGAAGAGCAAATCAGTGCTGCCTAGCCAGCTCCCCTCACCATTTTTAAAAGGCATAGCTCTATGTAAGTCTGGCCATCAAAATGAGAATCCTAAGAAAGTGGAACCTGGTGAAAGAAAGAAAAAATCATCCCCTGATTCTGGAAGAAGCTTTTATGGGGTCTCTAGAAGGTTCAAAATGTTTTTGTTAACTTATGCAAAATTTAGCTGACCCACTTGGCTCATTTCAAATGTGCATATTAGGGCTCATCTAGATTGATTAAAATGTCCCAGATTTTGTTCTTGTTCTTTCTGATTTTATACTGAGTTTTTTAAAAAAAATGACCTGCGGAGCTGGTATAAAAAGTCTGTGATTCTATGAGGAGCTGACAGAAAAATATTCTGGGATAAACAAAATGTTTATGGATCTCCAAAATGAAATCAGAAAGAACAGGAACAAAGTCTGGGACTTTCTGGTCTTTTTAATCAGTATGAATGCATCCTTAGTTTTGAATACATTTTTTATGACAGAGGTTGAAGTGCTCTCCTCCTCTTCCTCCTTCTCCTTCTTTGTGGAGGAACCCATCCTAAAATCTTTCCATCCTGCTTCTGCCTTTAATACCAAATTTTCTTTTAAACAATGTCCAGCAACACATTTACATTGTTAACTGCAGTGTACCTGCATAAATGAGCTTACTCAATTTAAAGGCAGCTGTGTGAATGTGCACCCACACACATGAGCACACACACACACAATCTGCAGAGGAAGTATGCTGTCTTTGAGACTTAAATAAACAGCCATGCAGTTTTCTGAATATTCATCCAAAGTTCTGCTTGCCATTGACATAGGTTATATCATATAATTTTATATTAAAGCCAGATAAGTTTTACACTGTGAAATACAAAACCAAATCACACACACCCACGTGCATGCGCACACACACACACACACGCCAATAATACAAACCTGTCCGTGCAAGTCATCAAAGATATTCCCAGAAATGCAAGTTGTAAACTCTGTATGGACTGCATCCTGAGAGGTTTTAAGCAGTACAGTGACTAGTTAAAGCTGCAATTCAATGTAAATTTACCTTGAAGAAATATTTATTAAAATCACTGGAACCTATACACCCTACAAAAACACATACAAAAGCATATATAAACATATAAGAACATACACATACATACAAACACATATACTTATAAGACTTATCAGCTTCTACTTGTTTAATAGTTGAGTGGAACATAAAATATTGATGATTACCTCTAATACAAAATAAGATATTTCTACTTGTTATAATATCCATACATACATACATACATTCTATTTAACTTCCAAAACCTTTTTTGTTGAGGTGATTATTACTATTTTTTGGTTCCTGTTGTCTACACAACTCAATATTTATCTTCCTTGCCGTTTAACATGAATTCTAATCATCAAATCAAATAAGTAGATTATACATTCCAAAATGTAATGGCCATATATAACCAGATTGACCAATCATAACAAAAGTCAAAGTTAATCTACACGAGTGTTATATTTCAAAACAAACTGTTGCCATTTTACCCCATCTACCTTCCCAAAAGGGGGTTATAATCTTCCATTCCTGTCTAAAAAATTTTTAAAAATGACTCATAAATTCTCAATAAAAATTATTTTTAAAAAAATCATTGGAACCTGTGATTCAATCATATATATGTCTAGTCACCATATTGTTCAATGAGGCTTACCCCAACCCCCCTTGGGAAGTGATATAAGATTACAGCTTTGTACTTTTTTAAAAAATGAACTTGGAGAGTAGATGATCTAGAATATCTCTGAAGTGTGTATGCATGCACACTATTGCACTGTTACACTCTGTGTGATTTTTTCCCCTCTTCATGGAAGAGCCAGTTTCAGCTGTAGAGTGCTGTATGCTTGTGGGGTTAGATGCATATATGTTCAGGGTTAGTTTTTGGTTCTCCAAACAAGATAATTCTGCAAAGTGGAGTCAGAAACTGTATACTTCTTTATTGTCTCATACAAAAAAAAATGTTCAGTCTAAATGAACCTTAGATTTCTGGGCACTTTGTCATGGTAATGGTAACCTAATGCAGTTGATTTCCTTGAACCTTTTCTCCATTTCTTTCAGCAAGGTCGTACTGAAAGCACCCCTATGCTGTGCAGATAAATGCAATCTATTCTATCCAACTGGAGTTTTTTGTTGTTGGGGTTTTTTTACAGACTGCACCAGATTTCTTTCTTTAGAGGACACTGGCAAGCTGCCTTCCACAGTTCAAGGTTCAAATGCTTGGTTGGATTTATTAAACTGGTACACGTGTTATCTTGGACTCGTATTTTTCACTCAAAGGGGTCATTTGCTCATGTAAGAAATGTAACGTGTATTCTAATCTCTATGCACTTCTCTGTTTCTCCAAAGGATGGCCAGAGCAGCTGCATCTGAAGTCTGCCATCTAGATTATATCTACACTGGGCAGTTACAGTATTTGGGTGCTCCCTTAACTGCTTTGGCTCCATCCTATGGAATCCTGAGTTTTGTAGCTGAGGGAGTGCTTAGAAATGTTTGTGAGAACGTTCTCATGGATTCTGAAGAACCAGAGTACTAGAGCTCTCTAGCTAAGCACTTCACTAAAAACAAGATTCCTCACAACAGAGCCAGGACAGCTAAAATAATATCAAACTGATATTGCTATGTACTGTAAATACACCCTTGGAGTATATCTATATGACACAGGTATTTGCAGTTTTATTCTACTTCTACTGTCGTGGCTCCATCCTAGGGAATCCTGGGACTTGTAGTTCAGTAGGGGAGTTTGAATTCTTTGCTAGAAATCTACCATCTGTTTCCTTGCTAGAGTTCTCTACAACAGAATGCCAAGTATCTCACCAAAATACAAAGCATAGGCTTGTGGAGGAGAGAGCCATAACAGCTGAAGTGGCATTAGGGCTTAATCTTAGCGTTAATACCAACTAGAGTAGACTCACTGAATCACTGACAACATGTTAAGTCAACACTTGTGCAAGGACCATTGATTCAATAGTTGAAGCTAATGAGAATATTCAGGCCTCAAATTGCTATTACTGTGAAGGGTGGATACACTCATCACATATTTTCATGTTACATCATTCATTCAGTCAGATGACTTCAGTAAGGAACAGGCACATCCAAGCAGACTCACCCTATGTCATCTCACATGGCCGGTCCTACTGCTAGACAGAGTGAGCCTGCCAAAGGGTGGCATAAAGTTTGCCTTAGGGGTGAGGAAACTGGAACCCCCAAACCAAACTTCTCTGGCCCTGGAAACTCCCTGACAGCCCCCCAAGCCTCCCCAAAAAGAAAGATTTGGGGGGGTAATTATCTGTTCCCCGAACTGTACAAACCAGCCAAAACTCTATACAAATGTGATTTGTCTTCATCCCAAAAAAATTCCCCCAGCACACCCTGGAGTCTTCACCTCCTGTAGATTTAGGTCAAAAGTAGTGGCCAGAAGTGATGTGCTGCCCCACAGGGAAAGGGCAATTGGCCCAGTGCAGTTGTTCAGACCAGTCTACTCAGTTTCCCTTAAATTAAACTATTGCCCTAAGGTGCTGTGGAAGACATTATCCCTTCAGCGAAGTAAGATTCAACTAGTAGTCTAGTTGGCTTTGGTACATAGAATCTGATGGATACTATATTGTCCTTATGGACCAGAATCTTGGAGAGATGAGAGCTGCCACACGTAGAGTAAGCCTTTGTCCTTCCTGGCTTATTAAAAAAGCTAGAGGGGGATTGGCTGAATGCATGAAGGGAGTTATTAAAGTGTCACTAAAACATGGCAGAGTTCCAACTTACCTGAAAGAAGCAGTTATAAAATCATTATTTAAAAAGACCTCCATGAATGTCACAATTCTGTATAATGATTGGCCAGCTTCTGTATTCTGGGGCAAGAATAGTATGGTGACCTAATCCAGGGGTTTCTGGATGAAATGGATAATCTAGATCCTTTACAGTCTGGTTTCAGGCCTGGTTATGGGACAGAGATGGATTTGGTCAGGAGCTAGACAGAAGCAGTATGTCTTTGTTGGTTCCGCTGGACATCTCAGAAGCTTTTGATACTATCTGTCATGGTATTCTTTCTCAGAAGATGGTGTAGAGGAACGCCTGCTTGACTCCTTTGCTGTTGTCCTCTGGGATTCCTCAAAGCTCAGCTCTCTCTCTCATGCTATTTTTTTTATCATACACATGAAACCACTGGGAGATGTCATTTGGGGTTTTGGAGTTTGGTTTCCTCGGTATGTGGACAACATTCAGGCCATTTCTGCATTACACTGTTATTCCACTTTCAACTTTCTATGGAATCCTGGGGGTTGCAGTTTAGGGAGGGGCATTAAGAATTCTCAGCCAGAGAACCCTTTGGCCTCAGTGAACTACACATTCCAGAATTCTACAGGATGTTGAAAGTAGAATAGCAGCACTATAACAGTGCAGTGTGGAAAGGCCCTCAGTGCTATCATTCCTTTCTACCACAAGACAAGGAAGCTGTTTTGACCCTGAATCAGTGCCTGTCATCAATAATGGGCTGGATAAGGATGAACAACTTAATCTAGACAATACAGAGGAGCTCTTGGTCAGTCCAAAGGCAGACCAGGTAATAGGAATTCAGTCTGTGCTCGGTGAGGTTACACTCCTTCTGAAGATTCAGGTCCTTAGCTTGGATGTGCTCCTGAATTCAACTTTGAGCCTGGATGCTCAAGCTTCAGCAGTGGCTAGGAGTGCATTTCCACACTTACAGCTTGTGTGCTAGCTGCACCCATTCCTTAAGACATCAGGTCTGGTCACAGTGACACATGATTTATTTACATCCTAGTTGAATGAAACTACATGGGGCCACCTTTGAA
This sequence comes from Iguana delicatissima, assembly GCA_948472985.1. Taxonomy (NCBI): domain Eukaryota; kingdom Metazoa; phylum Chordata; class Lepidosauria; order Squamata; family Iguanidae; genus Iguana; species Iguana delicatissima. The sequence continues at coordinate 133,467 of CAOKZL010002281.1, read as the reverse complement.
GCGTGTTTGGAAACCGCCTGGACCAAAGAACTGCAGCTAGATTGCTGACTGGGGCTGGCTACAGTGAACACACAACTCCCTTGTTGCAACAGTTTCAGTAGATGCCAATCTGTTTCTGGGCACAATTCAAAGTGCTTGTTTTACCTATAAAACTCCATATGACTCACGTCCAGGTTACTTGAAGGATGATATTCTCCCTTACGAACCATCCTGTGCTTTGAGAGCTTCTGTGAAGGCCCTTCTTCCTGTCCCACCACCTTCACGAGCACATTTGGTGGAGCATGGGAGAGGGTCTTTCATGGGCTGCTACCAGGCTCTGGAACTCCCCAAAGAAGTTAGCCTGGCAGCATCCCTGCAGACAAGTAAAGACACTTCTGCTTAGACAGGCATTTGATAATTGACTAAATGAGGCCAACCCTACCAAAATTATGTGCTGGTTCTCGCTAATTGTTGTGCTGGTGTGTGTGTTCATATTTAATGATATCTGTTTTAATCTAATTTTAATTGTTTGATTGTTTACTCCCATTTTAACTTTCGCATCTCATGGATTTTAAAAAAAAATAATAATTTGTTGCAAGCCAAGTTGAGTCCCAAACTGGGAAAGAAGGCAGAAATAAATATCACCACCACCATCACCACCACCACCACCATCATCATCTTATTGTTACCACCGTGATCTGGCCTGGACTTTGGTAAACCAAAGATATCATTTTGATATCATAATTTGGCCCTGCTCTGCCACCAGCTAAGTGTTTGTGAGGCCACTGTACAAGCGCAAAGCTAGGCATGGCTACTATTTGTTGCTCCCACCAAACCAAGCTAGAAATAGCCAGAACTGCTTTAGGGGACCTCCCGAAACAAACACCCTCATTCGTTAAACAAAGAGACCCTCTGCCCTGAGAGGGCACCCTGGCGAGCTAGGTGCTTAACTGACGAGCTAGCCGCATCTGCATACCAGCCATACTATTGTCAATTCGGAACATAACTCAATCATGTAAATTCTGACCTTTCGGAGGCATTGTCTCCAACCCAAAACTTATTGTTTTCGCCCATGACCAGACTAGCCTACGGTTGTTCTTTCCCTGATAAAAACCCCCAGTTCTGAGAGCTCTTTGGAATTCTCTCCGGATCGCTCTGGACTTCTACTCTGCTTTGCTGCCGCCCGGTTCAGCAGATTCCCCTCGGCCGCCACGCCGGGTTTCTTCTTCTACAATCGGCTTCCCCAGGACTCCAGGAAAGGTGGCATATCACCCATTCCCCTTGAACTCTATTTTCCTTTTCTAGTTAGGAGTGTGTTCATGTTTTCTTTAATAATTGTCTAATGAATCTTAATTGCTGTTTGAACTATTTGCCTGCTCACTGACCTGATGCTGTACACATAGGGTAAAAGATCCCCGCTAAGCTACCCTGCCTCTTGTTTGGGCCAAGAGAGTGCTCCAGCTAATTTCCCCATCTTGGTTGTGTTTGTTTGTTGTTTGGGTGCCCCTCCCAGGACCCCCAATTCACAGGGTAACTTCATCCATAGGCAGCAAAAAAAAATGTCTGAGGCCAGCACTATAGTATTTCCACACGATTACCTTTTCTCTTTTCTCCTCTGTATTCTACACCAACTACATATTTATAATTATTTATCCTTCATGTTTCTGAATTTTGTGATTATGGGCATTTCCACACTACACTGTTATAGTGCTATTATTTGACTTTCAACATCCTGGGGAATTCTGGGGTTTGTAGTTTACTGAGGTGAAAGAGCTCTCTGGCTGAGAAGTCTAAATGCCTCTCCCTAAACTGCAAACCCCAGTTTTCCATAGGATGTTGAAAGTAGAATAATAGCACTATAACAGTGTAGTGCAGAAATGTCCTTAGTCATCAGTACATAAACTTCCCATTAAAATTTATCTGTTAGGGAAGATTGCTTACAAAAATGTATGTACTGGGAGAAGTTGCATGCACCAGTGTACATATTAAGGAATTATGAAATGCAGATATGAGGAATGTGCAGTATAGTTTCTGTATCCATAGGGAAACTTACATAACAGCTCCTGTCCACATATAGGGTACCAACTTTCCTAAGAGGAGAAGAGACCAAGGCTAGAAAGGAAAGAGATGAGAGTTATAAATCATATAAAAAAGTAGGCTTTCCACTCAAAGCTAAGGTACTTACGTCTTTGTAGCAGAGTTCCAATCACAATAATGGTCTTTGTTGTGGTGGCAGCCAAGAAAGACTTTGACTCTCACATTTAGGTCAGGGAACATAATTCACAATGCAGCCAATTATTCCACAGTCAGGTTCACAATAGCAACCACAGTGGATACTGAAAGTAAAAGTATCTTTGCCCTCAGAAAATTGACTATAAAAAATGGAACAATGGGGCTCTCTTGATCTATCAATTGATACGCTACTTTTCAACCTAAAAGAAAAATAAAAAATAAACATAGATTATGTTGTTACTGCGAGAGAGAAGCCCTATCCCGGGGTCTACAATTTTTATATTAAAATATGATTCAATGTGCCTGAGAGGTCACCAGATGGGCACGTAGGCAGGCAGCAATGGTCAAAGACTGAAAACCAGGTCAGGCCAGTAAAATCCCGTCACATAGCTCCAGGAAACCTCAAGATTTGTAAACCTGCAATAAAAAAAGGGACCTCAGCCCCAAGACGCTGACTTGAGAGGATTATTGTGTCTGCCCCAAGTTGAGCAAATATTCCGTCAGGCAAGGGCCATTTACATGAAGTCACACCACAAACTAACACAGCCGAGGATCCTGAGACTTTGGCAACACCTTGCAATCCTATCACTCAAAGGAAATTACCAATGTGAAGCTTTGTGTTTACTGCAACTCCCAGTGTTCTCCCCGGGAAAGGATTAGACCTCCAGGTACTTTTTCCCCTATAAAAAGTCCCAGCTTTTGAGCAGTTCTTTGGATCACTCCTGGTCACCCCACCTGACCGTCACTCCATTCGTTGAGCAATCCCCTCAGCCTTCTCCATGCTGAGTCCCACTTCTTGGCTGCCTTCTCAGATCCAGGCTTCAGAATAAGGTGCAGTATTACCCCACCAACACCCCTTTAATACTCCCGTTGTCCAATTTCCTCTTTTTTTCTTCTTAATAGCTCTTGGGGGTGTGTGTGAGAGAGTGCATTGGTGTGTAAGACTTATATTTAATAAAATCATTTATTAGACATTTGGTTTGGTTTTTGGCTTGGGCTGACCCCGTAAAAACTGGGTAAAAAGACCCCACTAGGTTACCCTGCCTTTTGCATTGCTATTGCTTGTGCTCTGGCTAGTTTCCATTCCCCATCACATGGAGCACATTGAGGTGTCCCCCAAGGGACCCCAGAAATCAGGGTAACAATGTTCCCACACCTTCCAGACCAGAAACATTCTCATTTATTTTTGATGACTATCAGTACAAAGATCCATGGTATTTGTATATCTTTTCTTCTTACAATCCTGCACAGGTTCCTAACTTACAACATAAAATGAACCAGAGTGCTTAGAAAGATGCTCCCAGTTCTGGAATTTGGGAAAGTTCCTTCTTTGGACTAAAATTCCCAGACTTTATTCTGACCTAATGATTATGCAATGAATAAAGTTTATGACATATAAAGGTAATGGTAAAAAAAACCAAAAGTATACTTATTTGAACTTTTTCTTGTCCTGATTCTGATAAATGTGAGTCATCCAAACTAGGATCATTATTGTTTGGGCCAATGACACACGTCACTGTTGGTAGTGATTGTGCATGTTTGTTGGGAGAGGTCCAGTTCCTGAAGAGGAATGAACAGGAGATTTCAGGGGATACTGGGTAGGCTCCGTGGCCAGTGCATCTCTGTCCTCCCACAACTTGCCCTTGCACTGTATCCCTTAGCTCCTATCATCTGAGGCAGTTGCCTCACTCTGCCTCATGTTAGGTCTTCACCCCAACACCTTTTAACTGTCCCCCAACTCTCAGAGAAGAGATGGTGTTGCATTTGTCAATGGCTAGGTTAATGTTAGCAGTGAGGATGGAGGGGGAGCAATTGCCTTTGAAATCAGAAGACTAGAAGGAACTGTAGCTGGATCCCAGAGGGCATGCTTGCCCATTCTAATTCAAATTCCCTCTGTCTATAGCTGTCTTGCAAGTAAAGGGAGAATCTTGTGTCGATGTATTTCCACTACTCTATTCTTCGTCTTACACAGGTAATGCAGAGGTCAGAGATTTTCAGGTGGAATAAACAGATCAAGTGTCAGCAACCATAGTTCCTGGTCCACAAGTACAATTGTTCTCTCAACTTCAGAAGGAAAGATAAAGGAGAGGAAAGAAAACTGCTCTAACTGGGACAATGTATGTGAGGAAGAATTACTTTTTTGTGGAGTAAAGACAGCAATGGAAATGCAGCCCAAAAGCCTCAAATGGATTTGTACTTAGAATTAAGACCCACACTATGGTGCCAACAACTACAGGTGAAAGCTGCCTTTTTGGAAGCAATTCCTCACAGAAGTAGTTCATAGATAAACCGAAGGATTTCAATGGGACATGCCTCTACATTAACTGCACACTGGATTTACATCTAGATATCTGAAAATAGTATATTAGCAATACTTTCAGTTTAGAATAAGAAATATGAGGTTCTTTTTCTACACCTTGCCTAAACTATGCTGGAGAGATACTGCAGACAGGGAAGCAAAAGTTATAGATTACAGCACCCTTAGCCTGTTGGAATCCTCTCTCAGTCTGGGAACTGTAGTCCAAAAAGTAACTTTTCCATGCTCTGTGTTCTAGTGCTGGTATGTCCCGGTGCTTCAGAAGGGCAGCACTACATGAAAAGTTTTAGAAACAAATACTTTAAAACTAAAGTTTCATTCCTTTGCATAGGGATGGCATACAAATGTATTAAGTGAACAAGGATTCAATCCTCAAAGGACCTTAGTCTTCCACAAAGGTCTGCTGTTACCACTTCATCATGACATGGAATTGGCCCTGGAGTCTTGAAGCCTTTGCTGCTGAAATAGAAGCTCTGTCAGGTTCTTTCATGTTGGTAAGATGACTGAGTGTGCCTCTGTCAACAGACTGCATGCCTGCTGTCCAATGACCAGCCCAGTTAAACTCAGAGAGGCTATTTACCAGGCAATTGGCCGCCAAATGATGACTTGGTCTGAGCAACTATCAGCAGAACGATGTGTAAAACAGTTACTATCAGCCTCAGTGGAGGGACTACCCACACCAATAACATTATGGATCTTCAAGGTACATAAGGTATATCCTACATCAGATCTTAATATAATCCGACCAAAGTCTGGAGCAGCAAGAGATAATAATGCATATAGTGGCAGCTGGTGTCAGTAAGGCAATGAATCTGCTTTGGATTTTAGCTTGAAGTTGTTAGTAACTTGGGCAGCTCTTCTAGTAGTAGATATGGGAAGGCTTGTGCTATTCAATTGCTTTTGAAAAAGAATATAACTTTTTGTCAAAGATGGGAAGCCTTTTGTGCATGTTCAGAGACTATTGGTGCTGATGACCTTTTCCGGGAAAAAAAACAGTTCCTTTCTCAGAAGAAAGACATTCTAGAGAGGCATCACTCAATTCTGACATTGTGATTATACAGTATCACCGCAAATAACATTTTGTTTTTAAAAGTGTTATTAAGCATATACAGTTTTTTTCTGTATTGTTGTAATCCTGGTTGACTCCAGCTATGAAGGCTAATATTCAGATTTCTCTCTCTTTCTCTCTTTCTCTATATATGTATCTTAATAACACTTCTGTGTCAATTAATGCTGGACTGTATAATCTTAATATATGCTTACTATTATTAGATGTTCAGCATATTTAAATCTTGAGTTGTTTTTGTTGAAATTATTGCTTTATAGTATGGAATTTTTGTTTAATATCACTGTAAGTACTTTTAGCATGGCTTCCCCATGGAAAAGTGGCCTACAGTTAAACATTATGATTATAAAACTGGGCTCAGAGGCAGTTGGACATTGCTTAAGATCCCTCCAGCCAGATCCCAAAATTCTGCAACCTCCATTCTTGAAAGAGCTATATCTGTTTAATGGCTCTTTTTAATATACCTGTTTAATTATCTCCAACAACAGTTAAAGGCACAGAAACTCTGGGAAGGAACTAGGCAGTAATGAAAAGGGGTTATGGGAGATGTACAAAACACATTGGATATAGATTGTACCTCTCTCCAGCACATCCATGCTTCATGTACAAAGAATCAAAGAAAACAAAACTTTATGGGGGGGGGTTCTCTATAAAGCAACTTTGAAAGGAGTACTTCTCAGTAGGAAGTTAGAAGGGTATGTTGATGTGCTACCATGTGGCTTGCCCAATGATTAATTTGGATAACGTGCAAATGTAACTACCTGGTTTTAGGGAATCAGAATATGGAGACCCAAGAAAGAGAGACAGAAACTGATTGACTGGATCATACCAGTCAATGGAAAAACAACAGGGTAGAGGGCAAGACCAATGAAAAGGAAAAAGTGGGATAAGAGAGAAAAGAACCATCTCATGAGTGAGGAAGACAAAGGGGTTTGTAACCCAGGCCAAATTAACATGCACCAAATGAGTTTCAGAGTGGATCAAAAACAGCATGAAAGTAATATGTCATTTCGAGATGACACCTGCACTTTACCTATTACAAATCATTGAAGGTGAACTAGAAAAAAGATTTGGAAAAATCATTATATATGACCGCAGCTGCTAGAGTTATATAAGTTCAAAGCTGGAAGGAAAAAACACTATGTACAGAAAAATACTGGTTTTTGAAATTAATAGAAATTGTTTACATGGACAAATTGACAGTATCATTAAGAAGAGGAAAATGAGAAAAGTTTATAAATGAATGGGATACAGTCATAGCTTATCTTAAGAACACTTGGGGAGATGTAATGATAGTGAGCCCTGAAGGATAAACTGACCAGGATTATCTTATATGTAAATACTAAAACAAATTAAAGAAGTAGAAATAAAGAAGTAGAACCACAGTAGAATCATAGAATTAAAGAAAAGATACAGAATTTAAAATATAACTGTAATCCAAAGCTTGTCAGGAGGAAGTCATTGTATGTAGTACTGATGAGAGGATAAGGACTATTGCATCTGGATGTTTGATAACTTGTTTTGTTTTTACATTTAATTTGTAAAAAGCAGCAGGAAAATCAAAGAGTTTGGCGAGAAAAGAGGCAAGGAAATCCAATGAGTTTTTGAGTCATGAATCCAGGCAAAGCTGTATACTTTTCCTGGACTGTCAAGTGCATGTATAGGCTTATCCAGGGCAGGCTATGTTCCTGGGTTGCTGGCCAGTCAGGACTCCAGGAAGCCACTTGTCTTTCTTTCAGTTCTTTCCAGGGAAGGAGACACTGTGGAAAACAAGGAACACAGTGGCAGTGACTCTAGTGGCCCTTTCGTGTCAGGAAAGAAGGACTTGGTCATCTTCCATGACAGAGAAGGTGCAGAAGTAGAGGTACAGTACATACGTTCACAGGAGGTGCCAGCACTGAAGGGTGAAAAGAACAACTGAACAGAAATAGGTCTCCCAACAGGAAAACAATCAGAAAGCAGTCTTTCTGGAGTGGAAGTAGTGGCAATGGGAGGCATTTCTCCTTTTTGCCTCTACACTCTTGCCCCATAAACTTCACGCCTCAGTCACATATTTTAAGTGGGCATCTTGTATTCCCACTGTAATCTGTAGAAGCTGGCAAGAGTTAATGCCCTGTGATGCTCTTCCTTCCTCAGGACCTCCTGTGACACATCTATACATTCTCATGAATTAATAAAAGCCATCCGACAGATATCTATATAAATAATGGAAGATGCAATACCATTTTATTGGAGAATTTTTCTAAGGATCTGCTCTGGGGAATAGAATAGTGTATTGTCTTTTTGAAAATCTATCCTCATTCTTGCATACAAGTAATTCACACATTCTGAGTTAGGTTTCAAATGCTTCTGTTACTCTTTCCCTTCATTTACACATGCACATGAACTGATCTGTGTGCATGTGTGCCCAATGACTTCACTACAAAGGTGTAGAACACACAACAGATGTTTCCAACACACTTTGGAAATTAGCTAATTGAGAGAGATGGCCCATGAATGAGATGTGTTTTGCTTCATTAGAAGTTGGTAGAACAAAATACGAATTGATTAGTATGGCAGACCCTTAGTACTAGACCAGCAAATATTCCTGAAAACAGAGCTGGGAAAAGAAGTGTCACAAGCAGGATGCTGTGGCTCCCCAAACTGGATAAAGGAAAATGGCAAGGTAGGGTTTGGAGGTCTAAGTACAAAAGAAGATCTTTTGTGTTCCAGTGGGAAGCAGTAGGGTTCTCAAGTCTTGGGAAGCTGACTAGAGTCTCAGGGAGTGCTATGCTCTCCGGATCTGCAGGAAGAGAGACAAATTGCAGAGTAAATGGCAGTGGGGGAGAAGAATGTTTGATCTTTGTGTGTCAAGTGGCTTGAAAGCCTGGGCATCTACCCTACCTCTCTCCATTCTCAGCGGGTTCCAGGCCTCCCTGGCTTAGCTTGAAAGTATCTGAAGAGCTGTTTGTGCAATGCTGTTGCAGTGAGAAGCCAGAAATGAAGGGAGAAGAGAGGTGAGAGCATGCAATAGGCCCATTGTGCCCTTTGGAGCACAGCAGGGAATGGAGCATCAGGATTCTGTCTCCTGAACTGCCTTGTTGTAGAAGCCATGGCAGCTGAAGTGCGAGGCCTTCCTAGGAATGGTGGTGAACCTTCAGAAAGCATCAACTGTAACACAAGGCCTCGAAAAACTCCCCATATGTAACAACATGTGCTGTAGGTAAAGGCATATTCACACATGTCACACATGTTCCATACTGGAAGTATTCCCAAAGGGGAAGGACATCAACTGCTGCAGCTACTGGATACAGTTTGCCACCTATCTATCTAGCTGCAGAAAAAAGAAATTTTTCCCGGGTTATTGAACAAAAGATAATGATGACTCATGAAGCCATTGTCTGGGACCTTTAAGCCACACACAACTTGACTTCAAAAACAGCATTTGAAATGGGGTTCCAGTGGTCAAATATCTCTTGGGACACTGACTAATCCAAGTAGGGGAGAGCACAGGAAGAGGTAAGGAACCCAGGAAAGGAGATGTGGAAAGGAAGTTCTGTGTATGCATGTGTATGATTTGCTTGAGGCTGTGAGAAATCTCACCACAATGCTATGATGTTCCCAGAATGAAAAGCAAATGAGTTTAAAATCCACAAGCCCAAGTGCCATGGCATACCATTTTGAGGTCTAGCTCCCTGCAGGGTTTGAGAAGACAGGCTACCCAAATCCACACCCCATCTTTGCCACTCTCGCAGTGTGCAACCTAGCTCCCAATGGAGCGGCTGACTGTGCTGAATTGCTGTGGGCAAAATGAAGGGGTGAAGCTCCCTTTTTGTAAACTAGCTAGAATCTGGCAGGGCATACAAGGCATCAAGGTGTCCCAAGAGAAGACAGTAGCTTAAGCACCACAGTACAAGAGGAAGGATCATACACTGACAGTCCTCAGTGGCCTCCTATCTGTGTTCCTGCAGTTCCTTTTCTTTGTTGTTTCCACCTGTTCATCTATTGTGTTGAAACAAGTAATCAGCAAAATAAGCAAGAGAGCACTCTAATTTGACAAAGGTGCTCTAATCTCCCCATCACATAACAAAATTTCCCAGGGTGCCTTGGGAGTAGGAATGACTATCATGACAGTTTTAAAGCTGTGGTGTAATGGCAATGAGACAAAGGCCCTTTCCACACGCGGGTGGAGAAACGGGGCAGCACATGTGGAAACGGAGCTTACCTGAATCTGGGTAACTCCGTCGCCGTGAGGAGCAGCACGTGTTCACCGCTCCACACTCCAGCGGCATCCGGCAGCACCCAAAATGGTGGCTTCCGGAGGCTCTCCGCCAACCGGAGAAGCTCGCCAGCCAGAAGCCCGCCCCCAGCAGCTCTGCAGGCATGCGCTTGCGCACACCTGCAAATCTACACGGGGCGCTGCGACGGGGTAGAGTGCTCGTGTTCAATACACACCACATGAAATGTGTTTTTTAAAAAACACGCGGCGCCACCCCTTGCGGCCGTGCCAGGACAGTTTGAGGTGTGGAACCTCAAATTTTAAACCGGCCATGCACACTCTAAGGTGTGGACGACCTCCAGTCGAGGTCGTGCTACACCATGTTTTTTACCACGTGTGGAAAGGGCCAAAGTTTCGGCAGTATGAGATAGGCTGCAATTCTGAAATACTAACCAGAGGGCAAGTTCCATCTTCTAAATAAACCTGTTTCTAGATCCAGCTGATCAAACTCTGTAACAAACCACATTCATAGTTAGGGATGGGTCTCTAAGTCTCTAAGACTAAAGTTGCTGAAATCTGACTGTTCTCCTTGTCAATAAATTGGATAGTTGCTGAAATATATATTGGGAAGTTGAAAGAATATTAATTTTTCCTGGAAAATGGGGAAGGCTATTTAACTTCTATAAACTAAACAGGGCACTTTAGGCTCTGAGGGTCACATTTTACTATAGAAAGCACTCAGAACTGTACTACAATATAGATGCTCCAGTCTACAATGCTATCAACAATAAACAGTTTCCCCAAATTTCAGCCAGTTGCCATGTATAGTTTAAAAAAAAAACACAGAGGAACAACTAAAGGTCCAACATATATATTCATTTTTTCATTTCAATTCTGGTAAGTTGAAGATACTGGGGGGGAAATTGTCCCATGACATTTTTTTTGGTAAATTATGATGTGGTGAGATTAGAGATTTGCTCTGCTTGTTAGCAGATTGAACCCCATTTAGGAGGAAATCTTTTCTTCCCCCATTGAAATGATACTGGAATTCTCTTTGAGGTCAGAAAATACTTGGCAGTCCAAGGAGTGTACATTTTGTCCTATCTGTGATTGTTATCCACAATACATTGGAATTCTCACAGAGATCAGAAAATATCAGGCAAGTGCTTTGGGAGTTAAAAAACAGTGTGGGAGGGTTAAATACCTTTTCTCATTCCAAAGTGTCTACCTGCATCTGGGAAAAGTCTATTAGAGACCAAGTAAAGAGCGTGGCTTGATTCTGTGACTGACAGCTATAGGTGTGCCCAATGACAGTATCACCAGAGAAACCCTCCATTCCCAACCCCAAAACGTCTGCAGACTGTGGTGTCAGGGAAGGACAGCCCCCTGCGGTATTGCCAAGTTCCTTGCTGTCAGAAGGCTAGGACCTGGACTAATTCATTGCAGTGGAGTTTAATTAAACTGCACCAGAGTTGTTTCCCTGGTAAAATAAGTGTGGGAAGAGAATGTGTGTCAAAAGAGACATACCCCTGACTGTGTGCGCTTTATTGTTACCCCACAACTAATATATTGTGGGAATTCCCATGGAGTCCATGATAAACTGTATTATCAGCTTCCTTAAAATAGGCAGCCTACAAGTATAGGTTACCACTGTAGCCCACAATTCCATTAATCCTCCAAATTTATTATATTACAGCTGTATGTGAGGTCTCCTAAATTCATTGCGGCTCTTTCATGTTGACAGAAATGCTTGTTTTTCCTCCCAATAAAGCCAGATATTATTTGTTGTGTCTGTGTCTTCAAAGCCACTTGCACAAAAATATAATTACTGGCTGAGAAATGTAAACTGCATTTGACACACTGTCTACAATAAAAGGTAAAGATTTTTTTAGATCTACTTACTGCTGCAGCAGAATATGAAGACACATATACACACATCCCACACATTGAATTTTTATTTGGTTCTGGTTTTATAGGGTATTTTATAAATACAGTTATGCTTTAGGAGTATATCTCTATCTAATCTGTATCTGATTCTCAGTTTATACACATGAATGTGTAAATTGGGAAGGAATCAAATATAAGTTAGTACAGGCATTTTAATTTTTAATTTTTAAACATTAATAATACAACCATTACAAAATAATTGTTTACAAACATTTCATTAAAACATAGCAGCCAAACATAATCAGCAATTCATATGTAGAAAAGGTTTCTCCAAAACTTCATCATGTTTCTCTGGAGTCGATAAGCTATTCACATAAACATACATGCATGACAAAAAGCTACACATAAGCTCTCTCACATACACTATGCATGCACAGTAATAAACTGCAAAAGCTGTGCCTTTATGTATCCTTCTTTTTATAGGATAAGATAATAGGTAGGGCCAACCCTGCCCTTAGGCAGAATGACATGGTTACTTCAGGTGGCAGATATTGAGAAAAGGCAAAAGTGTTGGAGAAGCTACTAGCATGCCATACACTTTGCCCTATACTGCTTAGCTCAGCTTGCTGCCTTCAGTTGTGGCAGCACTAAAGAAAGATTGAACTGCAAGTCCAATAAACCTTTGCACATGGAGCTGGGAGGAAGTGCCATCTTATTCTTAATCTCAGACAGCAAAATGTATGAGACTGCCCTGGCTACAATAAAGACATACAGAAGTTAACACAAAGGATTCTGATTTAGGAATGTGCAACTGGGCAGGTGGGAGTGGATTTCAGTGTCCTCTTTATCAAACAGCAGTCCCTCCAATTATGTCTCCTTCAATGCAACACAAATGACTAAGGGACCTTGCTAAATGGGATGGGTTGTGGTTCGATTGAGATGGGAGATACCAACAACTGAATAAAGATTCATTTAGGTCAAATATTAGACTATTAAGTCTGAGTCATGTGATATAACGGTTTATTTGTTGGAGTAGGCTATGTTTCAAATCCCTGCTCAGTCGTGGAAATTCACTAGCTGATTTTGGGCAAGTCATGCTCTCTCAGCCATATAGGAGGGCAATAGAAAACCAATGGCAAACCTCCTCTGAATAAATCTTGCCAACAAAACCCTGCAACTTGGAGTTGACATGAAAGAGCATGCTAATAATGACAACAGCAACACTATATTATATTAGGGCCATTTCTGCATTTGACTGTTATAGCTCTATTATTCCACTTTCAACTTCCTATGGAATCCAAACTGCAAAATCCAAGATTCCATAGGATGTTGAAAGTGAAATAATAGCACTATAACAGTTTAGCGCAGAAATGGCCTAGATTTTCATATTTCACCGGATACATAAATTAGTCCTCTTGAAGTCAGTAGTCTTTCTTTGAAGTCAGTGGCATTAGAATTGTATCATTGTAGTGGTTTGAGCATTGCACTACCATGCACTTGGCCATAGAAACCCATTGGGTGACCTTGGGCAAGTCACACTCTCTCAGTCTCAGAGCAAGGCAAAGGCAAACACCCTTGGAACAAATCTTGCCAATAAAACTCCATAAAACTGTAGGGTTGCCATAAGTCAGAAATTACTTGAATACATACAACAACAACAATGGTTGTTTGGTTCCACAAAGAACAGGGGGGAAAAGATTTGCTTTCATAAATTCCCTCCAAAATGCCCCTTTGCACCTTTTGTTGTGCAACAATCAACAGATATTATATACTTTCAGTGGAAACAGTTGATATCAGAGATCTCTTTCAGTATCTGACAGGAGCTGAGAATTTACTTTTGTCAGTATTTGACAATTAAACTGGAATATTTGATAAGTGGAATGCTATCTCATTGAGCATTTGATTATATTTAAGGCTAATATGCATTACTATGCGGTAGCTTAATAAGGAACATCACATTTCATTAGGTATGGTGTTTTGGTACCTGATAATCTGAAGTGTGCAAGGTAATAAAAATTCATTCCAAGCTCATTCCAGGTTTGCAGTTCCCTGATAACTTTCAACATTTATTTCTAACCTCATCCCCAAACTAAAGAATGTAACATGGTTGTTGTCCTTTTTAAAAAAGAAAAACTTTTACTTTGATCTTTTCCTTGTCCCCTTTGCATATTCAAGACCGCCTTGCACTTCGGAATGATTAAAGGTACAATTAACTTGAGGTTCTGGCAACATTCCAGTACAGATAATTCCATTTTGCCAGCTTAGGTTTCCTCCACTGTTCCAACTGGATTCAATGTTGTGCTGTTTCCTTGTACTCTGTCTTCTTGTCTGATGTTATTCTGTGATGTTTAACAGGTGCATTGTGCCTCTTCTCTGCTGCCTCTCACTGAAAGGAGCTAAGTATCAGTACTGTATGAAACGGACTGATGGCACCAATTTGTATGCAATACGAGTTTCCTCTAGTTAATTATGTATTCCTCATCAATGTCAGGTGGTTTGTTTTGAAAGAGAAAAGGCTCTCTATTGACTCATTTAACAAGAATCTAGGCCACAGTAGTAATTGTGTACTTGTTGTGTGCAGTGGTGCCATCAGGCCTGGGGGGCAGGTGTCTAGGGTTCCATTCAACAAAGGGAAAAGGACCGCACCAAAATATAGCAGGGCTAGATTTACCACCATTGGAAGTAAGTGAAATAATATTCACTACCATCTAAACAGTTCCACTGGTAAGACCATTCAGTCTAAAGTCTAACTGTACCACTGCTTAACTAATTGTGCCATTGACTATAGAAAAACAGTGAGTGCTGTAGCATCTCCAAGACAACACATTTTATTTGGCATAAGCTAATGTAAACTTCAGTCCACTTCATTACATGCAAGTGGCCTTGAGTCCACAAAAGCTCGTGCCAAATAAAACACATTAATCTTTAATGGGCTGCAAAACTCATTATTTTTGCTGAAGCAGACTAACATAGTTACCTTTTGTCCTCAAAATTGATTATGTAATACCCACTGTCAATTGGGATTCATGGCCCATCATACTTTTTTTTTCACATTTTCTTTCACAATGCCATAACTCGGTATCATCTAGTGGTGCTAGTTTTAAAAAAGATTCAACACAGACCAAAGAAAATACATAGCTGCACAAAAGAGAGTGTATGACTATGGAAGGTATTGCCACAGGAAGTGATAACTATCTTAGAAGCCCCATAAGAAGGGAATGATAAATTAATCAAGAATGGCTTACAGTATTATTAGCCACTGTTGGAAAAAAATCCAGCATTCTCTCTCCCCTCGCCCATCTGTTTTTAGGGCAAATGGAGCTTAGATAACGTCAGGCTTCTTCTCCTTGGCATGCCAAAGACTTCCCCCTTCTCACCTAAAGCCTCACCATTTGCCCTTGTATCATTTAAATACATGATCATAAATACCTTTGGTGTTCAGATGACCAGATCATGTGACTCAGGATAGTCCCTATGTAGTCCCTTATAAAAGACACCCTTGTCAGATCTCTCTCCTTTTCCATTTTTGCTTCCTCTTCCTTCTCTCCAACCGTGCTTCGCATCTCCATCAAGAAGATGGTAAGAACAAAGCTACTATCTTACCTGATATGTTAATTAGCTAGTTAGGATGTAGATTCTCCAATGCATACGTAAATGTAAAGGCCATTAGTAAACTTTTCTAAGTTTGTAACCTGAAACTGCCTACCTTGTTTTTGTTTTCTTAATTTCAGTTCAGGGAAGCCACACAGAAATTTGGCCATGCTTTTCTGTTATTCTGCTAAATGAAGGCTGATTCCTAACAGTTTTAGCTTTCATAGAATTTCCCAATAGAGCTAACATCCTGAGAAACTCTAACTCCAACAGCCACTATGGTTATATTCCGGTTCCATATTCACAGACATTGTGATATTGAAGACCAATTCTCTAGGAGCAGCAGAGGGACAGATTCAACCAGAGAGATGAGATACTTAGGCAGTCAATACTAGGGAGCAATAAGAAAGCCTGTCACAAAAGAGTCCCTGTAACCAGCCCTGGCCAGTGGTCTGACGATTGATCTGACCAGCATTTTGGAACCACTGAACACTTTCTAAAGGCCCAGAAGGATACCGTGGCTGATGGTACAGAAAGCCACTGAGATCTTCAGTAGTACCAACAGAGAGACACTCCTCCAGCTCCTGATGTACATTATCTGACTAGGATACCATATACCAGACCTGAAGTCAGATTGAAATGGATTTAGATGATCCATTTTATCTGGTTGTTTCTGGATCTGAGAGGCTCTCACAGGCTCCAGAACATTGCCCAAGAATAGGGAATTTGGGACTGGCTTGTAATTATACAGTCCAGTGAAGTTTCTGGCTGTTTTTATGAGGCAGGAAGAGTATAGATCCAACATGCATTGAGTGACTCACAACCCTCCAAGCAGGTACCGCTTCAGCTGTTGTTGGACTACATCAGTCCTAGTTGGCATAGCCAATGGTGAAAGATAATGGGAACTATAGTTTAAGAACATCTGGAGGACTACACATTCCTGATCCCAGATATAAAGTTTATGTTTTAAGAGTGGTCTCTGCCTTTCTTGTATTCTTATTCTACTTCATGGTGTTCTGATTTTAAGCTGTAAGCAGGCCTGATTAATGTGTATGTTAAAATAGAAATCTCTATTTGAATAAGCAAATATAGCCATCATAATTATTAGTTATTGGGGGTGGGTTCCTCTCTAATTGTTCTTTCTGGGATGAGCAAAGGGGGTCACAAAGACTGCCATAAATGTTCCCCCAAAGAAACAACCCCCAAGAAGTGGTCAGAAGTCCACCTTATGTTTTGAAAGACAAGTATTTTATCTGTTTGATGTTAAACAGCGTGGGGGTATGCACACTAGGACCTGCTTAAAAGTTGAACTGCTGTTCATGTTCTGGCAGCAACAATTTGCTCCTCTTTCTCTTCCAGCTAGAAAAGAGGAGTCTTGGAGGAGTGGGGGCAGGGCAACATAGATAATCTTGGGAACTGCATGTGGTATAAAGAACCCCTGGTTTAAAGCGATCAGACTGATAGCTGCCACATCCTATGGCTCACTACGGTGGTGAGCTGTTTTATTTTTTCTTTTTGTTGGTTACAACTCTCTTTTCCCCAATATCTAAGATGCAGCTGAGATGCAGAATTCACCACTGATTATACTTCATTGGAAACTGATCCTGTGTTGTTGCAAAGAGGCTAAAATATCATTTCTAAGCCAATCATTTGGACTGAGGTTGGGAGTGGGCACAGCCAGTGCTTAGAGCTGAAATGGGAAACCAGACTAGGTCAGGCTCCTTTAATTGAAACCTTCTCCATCTTGTCAAACCACTGAGGCGCATGTTGTACTACGACAGCCCTATCCTGTCACAAAGCCCTTTCTGTTTGGAACCTGTCCCTGAGACTTCTACTAACCAACAGAGCATAAACAGCAAGGTGGACCTGCAGTCAACAAAGCTGCCCAGCACAATAGCTACTGCTGTCACAGCAAGACAATCCAGCAGATTTTCTACTGGTGTGTTTTTCTCATCATATGCATGACAGAAAATCTAATGGGGCCTGTGAGTTTCTTCAGCAGCTTTTAAGATCTTCTAAGGTAGCCCCTTATCAGCTCCTGTCTATGTTCCCAAGATGTCTACCTGCTACTAGAAACCATTGGCAGTACCCATGGCTTTATTCCCCTACCCACTTAGTCAACTATCAAGACAAAGATAAGATAGTCAGTCCAGAAATCAGAAGGAGAAACTGATACATTAGATGTATAAACCCTTAGGAATAATTAAATATCCATGTTCTGGTAAAGCTGCAGTCAACATGCACAATTTTCTATTGCATTTTCTATAAGAAACTGAATACCTTTTTTATTATAGGGCAGTTTGTAACATAAAATCTGTCCAAAACAATAAGTATACAAAAATGGGAAAAGGAAGCTCAAACAAACAGAAGAATAATACTGCTAAGATAATTCACAGCAATAATCTGTAACTATTAAAAGATAGGTCACAATAATTATCTCTAGGAGATAATGGAATAAAATTATAAGAAAGACTCCAGAAAGATGCAGTTGGGAAAAACCATGATCATTATTTTTTAAAAAAACATGCATACCAATGGCCTTTTAGAATGACTCCCTTCTGTAACAATCCTGTACCTAGGAGTAAATTCTACTGAAGCCATTGGGAGTTAATTCTGAGTAGAATCATAGAATCATAGAATCATAGAAATGTAGAGTTGGAAGAGACCACAAGGGCCATCCAGTCCAACCCCCTGCCATGCAGGAAAACCCTCAAAGCACTCCCGACAAGTGGCCATCCAGCCTCCGCTTAAAAACTTCCAAAGAAGGAGACTCCACCACACTCTGTGGCAGCACATTCCACTGCCGGACAGCCCTGACTGTCAGGAAATTCCTCCTGAGGTTCAGGCGGAATCTCCCCTCCTGCAGTTTGCATCCATTGCTCCTAGTCCTGGTCTCAAGAGCAGGAGAAAAGAAGCCCACTCCCTCCTCGACATGACATCCATGAGTAGATGTGTGCATGATTACATTGTTAATATAAATGAATATAAATGTATAAATGGAACAGCACTTTGCAGAAGAAGTCTCTAATAGCTAGAAAACATCTCACAATAAGCCAGTAAATCTCTTCCAAGTTATAGTTTCTTTTCTGTGCCACTGTGCAGCCCTGGTGCATGCACAGGCATATGTGGACACACACATGTGCATGCATTCATACAGAGATGGCATGAGAAAGAGGTAGAGAAAAGATAACCAGTAAAACTAAACTGTACAGTACAACATTTATGCAAGTCTCAAAACCAAATGAATCAAACTGAAAGGAGGAGAAGAACTATTTTTGAATCAGGAATGCTCCTCTGCAACATTATTCTTCTTTCAGGAAAGTGGAGGTGGGAAATCAAGGGGGGAAATCTATGTATCTGTATGAGATAACCAGGTGCATAGTTCCTTAGCTGCTACAATTCAAGATAAATCTCCTCAAGGAAAGCCCCACTTCCTCTGCTTTTCAAGGGACACATTTATTTATTTCCTTTACCCCAGGAGGAAATTCATGATCACACAGCCCAAGTGTTCCATTTCAAAACTTTGAAATAGCTGCTGCTACAGCAGCTCTTGCTCTGACCCAATTGGAAAGAGCAGTATTCCTCCCTGTCCTCTCCAGAATGCAGCTTTCTTCATGCTGATTTGAGGCCCTTTCCGCACGGGGTAAGTAGTACAGCATGGTGCAACCTCTGACGGAGGTCGTCCGCACCGTGGGAGTGGACTGGGTCAGACTACTTGTCGCAGTTCTGCAGCTCAGTCTGCTCTGGAACGACCCAAAGTGGTCGCGCAGCGTGCTTTTCAAAAACCTGTTTTTACAGGTTTTTCAAAAGCACGGAGTGCGCCACTCCGTGCTACTCCATTCCCACGCTCCGGTACAGATTTGCAGGCGCGCACCAGTGCATGCCTGCAGATCTGCCGGGCGGGCTTCCAGCTGGCAAGCTTCTCTGGTTGGTGGAGAGCCTCTACCAGCCAGAAGCTGCCATTTTGGACACTGAAGCCACCATTTTGGACGCCGGAGGACTGTGGAACAGCGAGCTCACACTGCTCCGCATGGGGACGGACTTACCCGGCTGCCGGTAAGCTCCATTTCAGCGCGTTTTCCCTGTTTCCCCCTCCACATGCGGAAAGGGCCTCAGTTTGTAGCAACTGAAGCAAGCACAAGATGAGAGAGAGAAATCAGGATCAGGGAGAAAAACCCTGGTTAAAAACCATCTGAGCAACTGGGAAGTAAGAGCATGATAGTGCCTAAACTGGAACAGTTGTAGGATGACTGATGTCTGGATGACAGTGTTGTGAATAAGGCAGGGTTATAACATTTCTAAAGTCTTCTGATTAATCATTGTTCTGAGCAACAGAAGAATATCCCATCCTTATAAAAGGAAGACAAATGATTCAACTTCGCTTTACATTGTCAAAGAACAAATGTGTTGTGCTATAGAGTTACTTTAATTTCCTTTATTAAATTGCTTAAATAACCAATACCAATACCATCCCAAACCTCCTCCTACAAACTAGTTTTTTATAATTGCAGGTATTTCAAAATACTTTATTTTCACATTTCTCAGAAGTAATTGCTGTGGTTATGTTTGGCTACTTTAAAAAGGAAAAAGGTAACTCTACAATCTGTGGATCTGTGGTACACAAAAAGAATCTTTAGCTTTCTGTGAGGTAGCAGCTAAATTGCATCTTAGTTCTTTTCCATCCTTAAGACCACATTCCTTTAACCTATACACACACATACACACTCACAGAGCAAGAGAGAGAGAGAGTGCAAATTCATATTTCAGAAGCAGGATCATTTTCAGAAGCAAAGACTGAAAACCTAACCTGACACAAACCATTTTCAGGTTTAAAAATACATGAATATGTGTGTTGACTTATTCCTATTTTTCATCCTGGCATATGGACAAAATGCGTGTGTGTGTGCACGCACGCACGCACGCACGCACATGCACACACATATGTTCCTCCAAGTCACTTGTCAACATATCGGGACCCCGTTAATTTCAGTTTTCTTAGTCAAGGAACTTCAGAGTTGGTTTTGTCATTAGAAGGAAAAACAACAACACCACATCTTTTCACAAAAACCTACAGGTAAGGAGTGATCTGCACGGTTAGAATAATCTATCAAAAGAATAATGAAATATTCCCTCGTTGCAGAGTTAGCTCTGAAGACACAAAAGAAACTTTTCTTTATTGGCACTTGCACTGAAAATTTAGATATTTTACCCAAACATTTGGTATATTTACTGTTGGTCTTCAGAGAAACGACACACAGGTCAGCCAGTGTCAATAGCATTTTAATTTCTAAAGGATTTTTTTACAAAGCCACCCAGAATGGGTAAAACACGAGACTGTCTATTCTTCCCTGCTTCTCTTCATGGAGCCTATTCTTGGCTGTACACATGATCGTTACTATGCATACAGATAGGGGCTTAACAATGCTGATCTGACATCTAAGCATTTCACCTGCCATACAGGACAGCCTGCTTGTTCTTTGAAACGTATTTCTTGGGCCAAATGCAAAGGAACCACTGTACAACTCATTGCTTATCTCCTGCACTTGAGTCGGCAAAGTTAGTGGCTGGATGTGTCAGGTATCACCTTGGGATTTAAACAAGAGCCATTTTACAGTTAATCCAGTTTCATTGCCTGCATTGCACTGCCTTTGATTTAAAGGCAGCCAGCTACCAAGCCAGCCTGAGCCATTAACTGGCATAAAATTCCTCTGGATTTGGGTGACACGATAATTTCTGTCCTCATAATTTCTTCATGTACACATATCCTGTTGCACTCTCTCGAAACTGGGCCAGTGAGTGGTAGAGGAAGAAGGTGCTGGTCTTTCTTTTTTAAAATTCTTCCATTGGCTTCATTTACTTCAATGTTTTTGTTTTGTTTTGTCTGTTTTTGTACAGTACTGAGTGTTTTCATCCTTTTGAGATTTCATTGTCTTAGCATTTCTGTAAATGTGTGGATGGGGGTGTGCATATTTTGCAGGCATGTCCTGACTAAGGGCCTTTCTGCACTACACTGTTATAGTGCTATTATTCCTCTTGTCAGCATCCTGTGGAGTTCTGGGGTTTGTAGTTTACTGAGGCCCAAGAACTCTCTGGCTAAGAATTTTAAATGTCTCTCCCTAAACTGCAAACCCCAGGATTCCATAGAATGTAGAAAGTGGAATAATACCACTGTAACACTGTAGTGCAGAAAGGCCCTTAACGAAAGAATACTGTGGATGCTTTCATACTACACAATTGCAGCACTGTGATTCCATTTTAAACGCAATGGCAACCTTTTATGGAATCCTGGGGTTAGTAATTTGGTAACACACTAGTGGTTTCTGGCTAAGAATTCTAAACACTCCTATCTAAACAGCCGATCTCAAGATTCCATATAATGAAGGAACAACACTTAAAGTGGAATTGTAGTGCTATCATTATGTAGTGTGAAAGGACCCTCTGTTT
The DNA here is from genome assembly GCA_948472985.1 of Iguana delicatissima. NCBI lineage: Eukaryota > Metazoa > Chordata > Lepidosauria > Squamata > Iguanidae > Iguana > Iguana delicatissima. The sequence continues at coordinate 111,753 of CAOKZL010002281.1, read as the reverse complement.
TATATATCTTCTGTAATCATTCCTTTATCTCTGGGAAAGTGGAGTTCTGTAGCGGCACGTGCTCCCTCAAAGCTATTGCGGGGGGGCTATAGCTATAGGCTCCAATCCTATGCTATCCTATGTTGTGGCCCTTGTTTCTGAGTAGATCTGCATAGGATTGCACTTTTAATAACATTAAGCTCATTCCAGAGGCACTGTAGAATTTTAAGGTCACCAGAACCTAGCCCCTAACATTTTAGGACCCAATCCATCATGGATTCTCTTCTGTAAAATTCCATTGAGCCCAACTGTTTTAATAGGGCTAGAAATCAAACTGTTGTGAGTTTGTTAGATATATTTAATGCACATTTTAAATTATAACTTTTTTGGTCTGATATTAGTGTCACTTGTGGAAGAAAAACCAGGATCCCTCCCATGGGTGATTTCTTTGGGGGAGGCTAACTCAATTGTTTTGATGTAAAGGTTCTGTCTAGTTCTTTTAAATATTCTTTTGATGTTGTATTGCTCCACTTGTAATAGAGTGTTATTGCCCTAGATTGAATTTGCAGAGTGAAGGTAAATCTTTTGTGATGTGATTGTGCTGCCCTAAACTCAATATTGTTCAGAGGGTCCTTTATAACTCTCTGGTTCCACTGAAACAAGCAGGACAAATTTTCATTTTTACCCTTTTAGGAGTTTTTTTTTCTTAGTATTATTATTATTTCTTGTTCTGGAACTGAAACGGAGGATGTTTACATGCACATTCCATGAGCTGAGAACTCATGCAGCATAGGTAGGGCCATTAGTAATTGTTCCCTGAACACTGTTTGGGCTTTTAAAAATTAATATAGTGTGAGATTTATTGTGTTCAAGAAGGCACTGGGCAATATTATCATTCATGTTGAGCACTGGAAAGAAAGCAAAGTTTCTTATTTGGCCTGAGCCATTCAATTACTATTTCAGTAACATAAAGGGTGGGCAGCCTCCAGACCAGGGACCATATGTGGCCCCATCATTACTAATTTTGTAGCCGTCAGGAAACCTAGACCACTCTTTTTCTGGCCAAAGAAAGGTGAACTGTCTCTCCTTTCCACAGAAGGCTGTCATCCCAGCACGAGGATGGGAGAGGAGTGAGACCGTGACGACGCTTCTGCATGATGTCATCACGGTCCAATCCTTCTTCTGTCACCAGCTGGCATGATCATGGATTAAATAATTGATGAGTTTTCCCTGTCAACGACCCTTGATTGTGTGACTATTCCACACTAACTTGGCGTACAGAAGTGCCAGAAACGTGAGGGAGGCACTTCTTGCCCCAGGACAGCCTGAGAAAGAGCCCGGTTGCGCCACAAAAGGAAGCGGCATGTCCATTGCGCTTCCTTTGGCAGGGTGCCAGCCAGTGCAAAGGAGAGTGTTTGCATCTGTGCTTTCATGCCAGCAAAGCCACTGCTGGGACGATGCCAGAGACAGGTAAGTTGCGGAAAGGGCCTTGGAAATGTTATAAGTAGGTTTCAAGAAAACACGCTCCCCCATTTAAAATAGTAATTTTTAGAAAACCTTTTCAAAACTATATATAAACTTCCAGACCACATTGCCCCAGGAGGCTCCCAGAGGCAGAAATGAGGCCCCTGAGCCTATAGTAGTTGCCCATCCTTGCAGTGGTACATACCAGGAAATCCAGTTTCAAATTCCCAATGAGTGTTCTGTTATCATAAGTGTTTCTTGAAGAAAACATATTTGTTTGGCACCAAACTTACAGCACTTTGCCCCCACTGGGACTTGAATAATGACTTTGATTGAGTCATGACTTCCACTAACCTAGTCTGCATCAAATCCATCAAGTGTGGATGGCTTCCTTGAATATTCAAATACCCATGGACATGCATCTAAAAACTGTGACACTCTGTTTCCTGATATAGACACTGTCTTATGCTGCATCAGGCCACAATTTCATCTGTCTCAGTCTTTCTGATACTGACTGCCAGTAGCTTTACAGAATTTCAGGCAGGTGTTTGTCCAGCCTTATTGGGAGACACTAGCATTTGAACTTTGGACCTTCTACATGCATAGCAATGTAGGAAATTCCCTTTTACTGCACCAGAACATTGATCCATCTAGCCTGAAACTGGCAGTGACTTTCCGAAGTTTCAGACAAGATTGTTTCCTAGCTTTACCTGGAGGTCTGCTGGTATTCTGTAATCTATTCAGGCCCAATTCTTCTGTCATCTGAAATTAAATAAGACCAGATGTGTTCAGGATGATGTATGTTCTCAAGAAAGGGTACATTCCCACTACCCCAGAATCCTAAATTTATTTTGATGTATCCAGACAGATCCACATCCAGCAAGAAGATCAGAGTGATCTCTGAGAGACTACTCCTGTTGTGAGTCAGACAATCTGCATTGTTCTGGATGACAGGCTCTTCAACCAGGAGGCAGCTCAAATGAATACTACTTGTTCTTCTTTAACAATGCTGCTTCTGCATTTTTTTTAAATCAAGGTTTGTACACCTAGAAACGTAACTGTGTACAATATAAACCTGGCAGAATAAAAGTTTGCATAAATAAGATATTCATTTTAGTATAGTTTTTCTAATAATGGAGTTGTCTGCAAAAACTTGCTAGCTTTCTTTATGTTCCTCTTTGTAAAATGTGGAAAAAGCAGAATGCAGCTTGTGTTATGTTAACCACTGTAGTTATTAATTATGCTATCACACCGGCTGTTTGTGTCTGCAGGGGACAAGAGATTAGTGCCTCAACCCAAAGGACAATAACCCACAAGAACTTCAGATTTCATTTTTAAAAAAACAAGTCTCTAACCTTTGTTGAAGCAAAGATATGAGGCAAAATACATAGCCAATATTCTGCCCATTTTTTCTTTGTAAGCAACTAGCTTGTTAGTGCACTATTTCACTATTTTTTGCCAAAGACTTAAGTCATGGCATTTACACACTCTCTTGTATTTCTGAGTTTACTTTAAAGCTATTGCTTTGGTCTTCCTGGACAGAACCTGCCCCCATTATAAAACAACATAATAAAAGTCCACGAGTTAATTAAGCTGTGATTGAGTAGTTATATATCTGCCCATCTCCTTCAAATGATAGCTGCAAAGAAAGGGTGTCTTTGTCTTTCTAGCTTGGATTTTACAGAAATTAGATGCTTTGTAGTCCAATGTTGTTCAGTTTTCCATTACAATGTATTTTTGCAGGATTTTTATAGTCTTATACAATAAGTCATCCTTGAGTCTTCTGGCTCACTTTTGCACTATGCCAAGCACAGCAATTGTTATTATGTGGCCAGAACTTGTATATACTTAGACAGACCCTAAAAGACTTCAACTTATGGTGACCTTATGAATAAGAGACTTCTAAGTCACTCTGTCTTCAACAGCCCTGCTCAGCTCTTGCAGACTCAGGGCCATGGCTTCCTTGATTGATTCTATCCATTTGTAATGCAGTCTTCCTCTTTTCCTATTGCCTTCCAACTTACCAAGCATTATTGTCTTTTCTAGGGAATCATGTCATGGTATGTCCAAAGTATGGCAGTCTCAGTTTAGTCATTTTGGTTTCTAGGGAGAGTTCAGGCTTGATTTGGTCTAAGACCCATTCATTTGTCTTTTTAGCAGCCTATGGTATCCATAGAACTATTCTCCAGCGCTACATTTCAAATGAGCTTTCTTCCTCCCAGGTTATGTAAGTCATCTGTAGTCATTATTTTCGTTTTCATAATGTTCAACTGTAAACCTGCCTTTGCATTTTGGATTAGCATGTCTTGACAAAAAAAAAAAAAATTCTGGGGAATGCAGTGGGAAGAAAGAATAAAGTTCTTGGTCTTAAGAGGTATATGCTTCTGTTTGCATGTCAGTGTGTCTTACTTGAGTATATTTCTCATGTGCGCATATTTCATTTCAGGTTAGAATTTCAGCCAAACTGCTTAGGGAAACCAATACTAATTAGCCTGAAACACATCAGTAAACACAAGTTTGCTGTCCCAGAGCTGTGTAGTGTGATAGGCTGATGGACTCAGAAAGTCATTGTATGGTTGAGGTTTAGTAAACTCCCCTGAGTCCACCTTTCAAAACTGTTCAAAAACTGAACAAGAAAGAGTGGTCTTGATCAGAATTCAAAGTCATCTCATTTCTGGACACGATAGTTGGTTTACAAGCTTTCTGCCTACTGCTCTCTCCAATTGTTCCAGGTACATTTTGCATGCTAGCGCTCTTATTTCAAGGGTCCCCAGCCTGCACTCTTATTCCACATGGATTGGCTCATGCTTTTTCTCCCAGGTGTGTGTGCATTTTGACTCCGTAAGTTAAAGGGCCTTTTTGTGAGATGGAACTTTGTCTGTGATAACATGATCTCCTTTCCATCCCTTGCCCTTTTAACAAGGCACTTTGGCTAAATTCATCCTTCAAGTTGGCATATTGTGGAGAAAAAGGAGGTGAAGGGGAGGAACATGGCTATCATCCAGCTGTATGTCTTCTTTACTTTGGGATCCTTTGAAAACTCATCAACATATCAGTGGCTTTGACAATCATTTGTATTCATATGTACCCAGCTACATGCCAATGTATGTAATTACCGCTGCCAAATGCTAGCTTAAAAATAAAGAATTTGTGATAAGGAGGAGAAAAATCCAAGAAAGAAAAGAAGCATTTGTAATATAGGGTGAGTCCTCCAAGGCTTGCCTCATCTTGGCTCAGAGTTCTACTTCCTCCCACACAAAAAAAAAATATAATCAACCACAACCAGGAAATTTCCAGAGCTAGTCTGAATGCCCGAGAATGGTATGTCAGATATTGCCTTTATTTATTTTCCTTCTACAGACACACTTACTCACACACACCTGCCATCCAGTTTATTCAGAGGAAGTTTGTCATTGCCTTCTTCTAAAGCTAAGAGAATGTGACTTGCCCAAGGTGACCCAGTGGGGATTAAACCCTATTGTCCCAGAGCCCAAGTGCAACACTCAACCCACTATACCATACTGCTAACACCTGCCATCATGGCTGTGGAATTCTGGGAGTTGTCATCAAAAAAATAATTTTTCTGAGCATTGAGGATATGTGGGGCTCCTTAACCTCTCCATGAAGCAGTGATGTATGCATGTAATTTTATATTCTAGATTTATTGTGGGAGGATGGACTTTTGGAAGAGAAATTGTGTACTACTTCAGTGCAGATGTTCATGTGCTGTTCTTTCCACTTATATTGTAAATTACTACTCTTGGTTCAAAAAATGATAAGCCAGCTCTGCTTAGTGTGTGGGCAGGAGGGAGGTTTCTGGTCATTCTGGTAAATAGAATTCTTTTGCTCTCAAATCCTGACTTGAACCAGTTACTGTCTGGGGCCAGTTCAGAAAATCCCAGACAGAGGTGTATCTAGTGTAAATAGTGTCCAGGGCAAGTGTGAAATTTGCTCCCCAACCTCCACAGCCACTGCCTCCCCCTCCTCCTCCTCCTCCTCCTCTAAATCTTCTAGCATGACTAGATACGCCTCTGATCCCAGAAGGTCGTTTCCAAACCCAGCTTTGAGTGAACTTTCACATTATCCTAAATTATCCCAAATTTTTATAATAATAACAACAACAACAAAAAAACTATTGCATCATTATCACTATTTGTTGCCACTTTCTCTTGCCTTGCATTTCATTTTACCCACATCTTTCATGAGCAGAAGACTTTCTGCAAGAAGGGTACGTTTCTTCTTGAAAAAAAAAGTAATGAATAATTTTAGCAATTTCTACCCACTGGGAGAAGGCCTTTACAAAGTACACACTTTCTTTGAAGCCTATTCACAATTTAGAACTTAGGCCCTTTTCGCACCTTACCTTCGTCACGGCAGTGGGGAGCGGTGCTCGCGCGAGCAGTCACTCATACTCGCCACTCATGACAGCCCTTCTGCCTCCCGCATCAGCTTCCTGGTAGCGCAACCGTCGCGCTAGCACCCCACCCCTTCCTTCTGCAGCGCAGTCTGGGAGCTGTAGGCTGCGCTGGGGGAAGGAAGCACAACCGGCTCGGCTCAGCGAAGCACCACACGCAGGTAAATGCGCGAGGGTGCTGCGAGCATTGCGCGAGCGCGCAGTATTTTCGGCTTACAACCAAAAATAAAAAAATGTGTGCATGCCCCGCTTTAGCCTCGTGAGCGTCGCACGAGTGGGAGTGCATCGTACGGAGCAACACTCCCATTCACACGACGCTCAAGGGGCACTTGCGAAAAAAAAAAAATGCATGTTAAAAGGGCCTTATTCTCTACAGAATTTGCATGTGGTGGCTTTGCACAGCAAACAGCATTTTCTGCAAAAGAAAGAGCTTTTTCTGCACAGAATATAATATTTCTCTGTAGAAATATACTTTTATGCACATAAAAATTTCTCCTGTTTTCTCCACAAAGTAACCTCATGAGAATTTTTTGCAGAGTATGTGCTGTAGTGGCTTAAGCATTGGACTATGACCCTGGAGACCAAGGTTTGATTCCCTGACCAGCTGTGGGAACTCACTGGGTGAACTTTGTTGTTGTTGTTGTTGTTGTTGTTCTGTTCCTTGGACAGGATCTCAAAACTTGAGCTTCTGGTGGTACTGGAGTACAGAGAGGTCATGGGGACATTTGCCCTGTCCCTAGCTATCTTATAGTGGAAGGACTGCATGTACATGAGGCACTTACTATCAACTTTATACCTTCTGGAAATCACACCAGGCAGTATGCTCCTCAGTACATGCATTAGCTACGTAATGCTCTGACCCAGCCCTCAGGACTAACCTCAGCTCTCCTGGAATACTTTCAGTCTCTCTTTTACTCACAGCCATGAATTGGGTTGCACACTCCTATTGTATCACGGGCACAACCCTGAAATCTTGGACCACCACCATAACAAGTAATGAGATATATGTGTGTATAAAATTCTAACTTTACTGTTACCAAAAGGGAAATCAACGACTTAAGATGACAACAATAACAACAAATAATGGTCTCATTCTTGTCAGTCTACGATTCTTGACATTTGAAAAACACATTTTTCTACCATCTTTCAGATATTTTTAAATATTCTTTCCACCTCTAGTAAGCATCAAAGAAAATCAATGGGAAACCAAACTCTAGATCCCAATGAGCTCAGAAAATGCATATGTGATGCACCATCAATGCACACAAGCCAGACTAATGAACTAGAAGAGGAAAAAAACCTAAAACCCAAACTCCAAGTTACTGTTCATGTGTTCAGTGAACAGGAGGTAAATTGATGAACTATGAGGGAAAAAAACAAATCCCAAGGAACTATACCCTTCACATGTGCAAGATCTCATCATTGCATACATGCCAACCTGCTGAGCTAGGAGAGAGAAAGAAAACCTAAGCTTTCTTCAAGAATATTCTAAGAAAGCTCTGAAAGACTGAGCCAATTACAAATTGAGAATGGAGAGATCTTGCCCATCACTAAAGGAGACATATGCCACTTATGTTTGAGGTTCTTTGTAGCAGTTTTATCACTGCCTGCATAACACACTTTCAGGCATCAACAAAAGAATAAAGATGCTTACACAATCTAGCCGATAGTGATAATGAAGCTTTGATATGCTGAGTCCCGATCATGTCTCCTGAATGGCTGAATTCATTCAAAGTAAACTAGAATAAAAGGCTAGGAACAAATGCTTGGGGAGCTGTGCAGAGACAGCGTTAGATTAGAAAGATCACCTAACACATTGTGTGTTTCCTTCTTGTGTTTGCCTGTTAAGTGTGCCAGATGCTACTAGTTAGGTTCTGGTTTGTAAAGTTGTCCAACAATCCTATTTTGCCATAGATTTTAACTTTGTCATTCAAAGTGAAACTAGTAATTTTTTTCCTCTGTTGAGAATTTTCCCCTCTGCAATAAAGAATTTCTGAAAACAACTAGGAAAAAAAACAGCACAAATCTCAAGCACAAGTTGTTCTATTTTCCTTTTTGACTCTTTAAATGTTAACATTCACATATATTCACTGTACAATTTAGTCTACGATGCTATATCCAGTTATACGGGAGAAAGAACCCAGTAGGACTTACTTCTGAGTAAACATGCATAGTATTGTGTAGGTTTGTTGTTGTTGTGTGTCTCCAAATCATTTCCATCTTATGGTGATCCTAAGGCATATCACGGAGTTTTCCAGGATTAAGAGTGTGACGTGCCCAAGATCAACCAGTTTCCATGGTTAAGGAGGGACTTGAACCCAGGTCTCTAGAGTGATAGTTCAACGCTCAAACCACTAAACCACACTGGCTTTCTATTAGTGAGTACTTCTTAAAAACATGCAAAGCTGTATGAATCCGGCGGTCTGAAAAAGCTAAAGCTTTTCTGGTCAAAATGAGAAGATCTCAAAGGATCTTAGAGAGAAGCTCCAACATAGACGTCCTCATATCCAGAGAAGTATTTCCATGACACAGGGAAATATCATGGAATCTGTTTTCTTGAAATTTGAACCCATTGGCATATTTTCTAGCTTCTGAAGCAGCACAAAACAAGCCTGCTCCATCATCTATATGACATCCCTTCAGATACTTAAAGATATCACATCACTTCACAATCTTTTAGACTTCTCATGAGCCTCTAGTGGGTATTGGGCTGTCAGGTTAGCCTGTTATAAGGACTGGGCAGCTAATGTTCAACATCATTGAATGAGGTAAAAATTCCCCACTCGGCCACAGGATGCCACAGGAAATGTCTCTTGCTCACATTTTGGGCCAATCAAGAGTAAATATCCAAATGGCATAGTAAACAAGCATGTGAGTTATATTACCACAGATATTCCAATTATGGTGGTATGTTGTATGTTTCTATCAAAACACTGGGGTGTTATTTTTCAAAAGTAACATATTAAGCTACTCTTTATATTTCCTAATTGTTTCATTTAAAAAGTAGCAAATTGAAAAATGGACACTGATGACCCCAAACAACCCCCCAAAATGTTTTAGAAGTAACAAGTAACCAGTACTCATCCCCCAAACTAATGATGTTATGAGTTTATTTTGCAAAAAATAAAAAGTAACACATTATAGATAATATTATTATTTGTAATGTATTATTTCTAAGCTTTGGTTTCTATTCAGTAGAACAGTAATCATAACAGTAATACTTTTCATTTAGGTGTATATATATTACATGTATATGCTGATTTTATACTAATCTTTGTCTTCCTCGATCCTCTTTTTAGGTGATACTTTTCCTTTGTTTTGGTAATGTAAAAGTGGCCATTGTTTTCCAGTGATACATGAGAACCAGCATGGTGTAGTGGTTTGAACATTGGACCACAACCCTAGTGACCAGAATTTGATTCTCTGCTTGGCCATGGAAACCCACTGGGTGATCTTGGGTGCATCATACACTCTTATGGAAACCCACTTGGTGACTTTTGGTGCATCATCCCGTCATAGGTTCACCTTAAGGTTGCTTAAGTTTCAAATGACTTGAAGGCACACAACAACAATAAATTACCACCACCATTTGCTTGTCCAACTTGCCCACCCGAAAAGCAGGACCATTTGGCAAGCAGAAAAAAAATATCAGCATGGCAGACTGAAGAGTAATGAAGACCTTGACTCATATTTCTATTACATTCATCTTCCTGTTTCTAGAAGCTACAAGTATAATCAAAAACAGGAAAAAAAAATTTCCCACCCTGTACATCCCTTCAAGAGAAAAAGTATAGATTTTAAAACACTAGTTAAATGTTAGAGAGCCAGCATGATGTAGTGGTTTGAGCATTGCCCTAGGACTTCAGGCAATTTGGGCTGAAATCTTCACTTGGGATGGATAGTCACTCAGTAAATTTGAGCAAGTCACATTCTCTCAGCCTTAGAGAAAGGCAACGGCAGACCCCCTCTGAACAAATTTTGCCTCCCCACCCAAAAAAAGAAAAAAGAAAAAAATTGACTTAGAGATTTGACTTAGGCCATTTCCACACGGGCTTAAGAAACAGTGCAGAACGTCCTCCAGAGAGGACGTCTGCACCTGAGAGCGGACTGGGTCGGACCTACTTACTGTAGATCTGCACCTCAGCCTGCTCCCGAACATCCCGAAGTGGTCATCCAGAGAGCTTTTGAAAAACCGCTTGAAAGAGGTCTTTCAAAAGCATGGAGCGCGCCACTCTGTTCCCGTGCTCCAGTGCAGATTTGCAGGCTCTCACCAGTGCGAGCCTGCAATCTGCCAGGGGTGGGCTTTAGGCTGGCGACTTCAGCAACTGGAAGCCACCATTTTCATCCCTAGAGCAGTGTGGAGTGGCGGCCACGCACTGCTCCGGACCAGCCTGCACCCAAGTGTTGAGCCCAAAGATCCGGTAAGTACCAGCATGGGGCGATTCCCTCACCCCATGCAGAAATGGCCTTAGAATTGCCATAAGTTGAAAAAGACTTGAAGACATTAAGCAGCAACAGTAAAATATTACCATGTTAAGACTGGGGAAAGGCAGAGGAGCAATGTAGGGCTGGGAATCCTGCTGCTATCTTTGATCACCAATAGAAAATAACATCAGGAGTCTTACAGTTGACACTCACTTTCCCAACTGAGGGCCTTTCTGTACTACACCGTTATAGTGCTATTATTCCACTTTCAAGATCCTGTGGAATTCTGGGGTTTGTAGTTTACTGCAGCCAAAGAGACCTCTTGCTGAGAATTCTAAATGCCCCTCCGGAAACTGCAAATCCCAGGATTCCATTGGATGTTGAAAGAGGAAAAATAGCGCTATAAAAGTGTATTGCAGAAAGGACCTGAGAGGGTGAGTAGCACATGAAGGAATCTCATTACCTTTTATCAGTAAGAGTACCTTTTCTCATTACCTTTTATCAGAGGTAAGAGTGGGATTCTTCACTGTGCCCTTTCCCTCGCACTGGAAACATAAGCTATAAGGTGAACAGTGCTTCTCCTTACACCACTGTGTTACTGCAGTTTAGGCCTACCTGGCAATAGCACTAGATATCACTTTGATATCATAATTCAGCTTTATTCTACCACCCCTCTCCATGTGTTTGTGAGGCCCCTGGACAAGCCCAGAACTAGGCTCGGCCATCAAACGCTGCAATATCCCAAGACAATACAGGCAGGCCAGAAATAGCCAGATCACCGCTTTAGGAGACCTCTCTGCAAACACCCTCATTATGTATGCACGCCGTTTACAAAGGACTCCCTGCCCTGAGCAGGTAACTTGGCAAGCTAGAAGCTTAAATGCCAAGCACTGAGCATTTGCATACAGTCTACCTCTTTGTCAATTCGGACTTAATCATGCTAAATTGTGACCTTTCTGAGACATTGTCTCGCACCCAAAACTCATTGTTATCCCTGAGTAAGGCATAGCCTGCAGTCACACTTCTCCCTATAAAAACCTCTGATTCCGAGACCTTCTTCGGATCGCTCCCGAGTTCCAGACCGCCTTGCTGCCGCTTTGCTTGGCAAGCCTCCCCTTAGCTCCACGTGCTGAGCCACATCGAACCCCAGCATCGCTCTCTATTCTCCCAGACTTCAGGACAGGTTTCGTATCACCCGAACCAACTAACCTTCTGAAAATCCCGCTATCTTACTCACACCTTTGTTTTCCTTAGTTATCTGTGTGCGTGTGTTGCTTACATTGTGTGCCTGTATTTAATAAAGATCATTCATTACTTTCAAACCGGTCTGCTCCTTGGCTTGGCCTCACCCCGTAAACACTGGGTTACAAGATCCTGCTAAGTTACCCTGCCTCTCATAATGCTAAAGCAGTGCTCAGAGCTAATTTTCCCCACCCATAGTCGAGCATATTTTGGTGCCCCTCATGGGACCCCCAGTAAACAGGGTAACAACTGGGTGAGATTTCCCCAGACTTTCCACAAGTTGGATGATAAAACATTATTCCATAGCTATGAGACACTGATGTGATGCTCAGAGACACTGAGGAAATGGTGATAGCAGATGCTATCTCAGCTTCACTCAACACACCAAATCTCTTTTTAAACATGCCCAGGAACTATACCCAATAGTCCACCATGGTGGTACCATTGATAAATGCTCTTAGAAATGCCAAAATAATTTAATTTAATATTATTAATATTTATTAATTTAATAAAGTCAAAAGTGATCTTGCTCAGTATCCCAAAAGAAAATGATGCACCTTCTGCTGTTTTGGTTCCTCATTCATTCTCAGTATCAATCTGTTCCCCAAAGGGTTAAAAAAGTGGGTGGCACTCAATGGCTTATAACAAAAGTAACTATTAGTGAAAAACAATCTGATACAGTCAACATACTAGGGCCCTGCTCCTTCCCTCTAATCTTTCAGCAAGACTCAGGGAGGCTAAAGTTTAGATCAGTCTATTCTCTCCAGAACTTTGATTCACTATTAAATTCCGTCTAATGAAGATGACTTTGCCATCTCATGTTCATCAGCAGGCTATGCGTGGAACAATAGCAGCATCTACCTTGTATAGAGGGATATTGTTCCTTTTCCTGGTTTGCTGTGACTGAGCAGAATGGCATGAAAATTTACATGAACAGGAGACTTGTGAAACCAGTTAGTGGTAACTGCTATTCTCAAGGGTACTATGGAGTGTCATTTTGAAGCTATAGGTGTTTGGTTGATATATGTAGCAGCAGCACCTTCTATATCATGTTTGCACAACAATATCAGAAGCCATGGGAATATTCCCCTCTATTTACAACTGGCAAAAGCCTCCTTTAGGTAGCCTGAATACCCTGAAAGCATCAGATCCCAGGAACCAGGACGGGTCAGGGGTGGTTAGTACTTGGAAAGGAGACCACCAGGGAATATCAGGTGCTATGTTCAAAAGCAAGCAATGACAAACCACTTCTGAGTACTCATTGCCTAAGAAAACCTTACAAAATTCATGGGATCTTTACAAGTTGACATACAACTTAGAGGCCACTGTTGTTGTTGTTTACTCCTTCTTTAGATATGGTTGATGCTGCTGCTATAGGCATTCTTTAACTAAAAAGACTGTATCTGCAATCTAATTACATGGACTTTGAGCAGGGCCAACTCAAGAGATTTTGCTGCTTTCTGACATATTTTGACAACTGCCACAAGAGGTGAGCTTAGGAGTACCAAGGCAGGTTGCTTGAGAGCACATGGTTCTGTCCTCCGACAGGGAGGAATAATAGAGGTTTGCTTCTGCTTGCTACTTACATCATTCAACATTTGCTATATTAGGCAGCTTTCTTAGCTCTGGTGTGTGTGTGTGTGTGCAGGCATGCATGCATGCACGCACACATATATGTCTACATATATGTATGTATGTTAGGTATGTATTGAATTTATATTCTATCCTTATCCTGGAATGGGGTCCAAAACACAGGTAGAATACCTCCTAGACATATGTCAGTAGTTGCTGACCTTGAAAAAGGTAAGTAGTTGACATACAACAAAGGTTCTTTCTAGGACCATAGTAGAAGCTTAAGGGGGTCCGTGGTCTTTATATCTGAGTTTGTGACTCTAGCTGTTTACTAATGTGAACCCAGCTGATGTCAACAAAAGCCTGTGAAAAGGAAAAATCCCAATGATAAAGAAGAAAAGTTGATATTGATTGGCCTACATATGCACCAACCTCTAGCCCTGGAATTCTGCCCACCTTCAGGGCAACAGAAGATAAAGTCTGGCTGAGGTCTGCTTGGGTTTATAGTATTTAGGGGATATAGATGAATGAATTGTGAGTTCAGTTCCTTTTGCTGCATGTGTACAAATCTAATCAAAGAGAACAAATCATATGCCAAGGTGGTTGTGTGAGTTTACGGGAAAAATATGTTATTGCTTTATACTCAGCTTGCCTGAATTTCTGCACTACTAAGAAAGCTCCTGCAGCAGTCAGTTTAATGGGGCAATTGAGCACTTCCTGTTGGGAGCATTCCAAAGAAAATCTCTACAGTTACTAACTGCAATTTAACCTCTGTGGACTAAAAAAAGAGCTTAAAGATGCTTACCTGCATGGGATGGAGCACAGGGGAAATTGTCACCATTCTAATATATTGACGTTTAAAGAGGCTCTGGCTAAGGTCTAGATGCAGATAACATTAAGTACTAACTATACCAGGAACAGGAAAACTTTTTTTTTTCCTGTTGGAAGGTCATATTCTGGCTAAATATTAGGATTAACTTCTTGTGGGTAAGAGCTATCTGACATTGAAATGGACAACAACAATAAAAACCAGAATAAATAAAGTTAACAGCTTTAGAGGAATTGTTCTTCACTGGAGGTTTTTTAAAAAGAGATGGTTGTTCTTAACTTTATTTATTGTGGTTTTTATTGTTGTTGTGCTGTTAACCCTGCCTTTTTCCTTGGAGAATAGAAGTCCATATCCAAGCAATGCCAAAGTTAAAATCAGTGAGGTATGTGGGGGTGCCTTTTCTCTTTCTTTGCCACCCCTTTTCTCTCTCTACTCAGCAGGTTTCTAGGGAAGAGAGAGGACTCTTGCCAGAGCCCTGAGCCAATCACTTGCAGGGGTCTGTTGACATTATATTAAGGGTCCCAAGAAATTAACTGATAGCTGCATGTGGCCCCAGGGTTGCATGCCACCTAAAAGCTACATGTGGCCTTAAAGTTACAGGATTTCAGACTGTAGGTGAAAAATTGAAGTATATAATGTGCCACATATACAAAGATTCTCTGTACGTAGGAAAGTAGATGTCTGGAAAGAGAAATGAATAGAAAATGACATATTTGTGTTGCACAAATAGGAAATGGAAGGTAGGAAATATATTTCCCCTCCTTCTCCCATACCCATTCCACTTTGAGAACCATTTTGTCATGTGAGCTCCTACAAATCTTGGTCCACTTGGCATACATCTCCAATCCACCCCAGAGAACTATGCAGTTCTTCCCCAAACAGATGTCATCATCCTAAGAGTTGTATTGTGCTGTTTGGATCTCCTTGAAAAATGATGCTATTGCTAATCTGGGAATACAAAGGAAAGAGGACACTCAGTTGTTCAAGTGCCATCAACCCCATTCTCCCACTTATTATCCAGGCCTGCAAACATACCAATCATGCACTGATTTCATTGTGCTACAACAGAATAAAAACATCTTAATAGTGCACATGGCTTATTCTAAGACCTGTTTTCTTTTGATGCAGCTTTTCATAAGTAGCCAACATTAATGGTCATAACATTTGTTGTTTATGGTTAATGCATTTCATACATTAACAGAATGTACAGAAATAGTATTTTACTATTTACTGTTGCACAAGATCTGGGTATAGCTAGGATCATCTTGGCCAATATTCCAGTGAAAGGAAACAAATTGCTCCAGCCTTATCTGTGAAAGAAGATCCCACAGCAAAGTAACTTGGCCTCCTATGAAGGTGCCCAGAATCAAAATATAAGCACTCAACAGAAAGGTAAAACACTTGGCTCTCCACATATTTTTTTTCTGACAGAAATGAAAGATTTAATGTCACCTACAGTGTATGGATAGAAAGAGAAATGAATGCACCAATTTAATATGAATTTTTTATACTTTTCTTTTAAATAAATATGCATATGGGAAGTATACTGTTCTCCTTGGCTGTGATGATGACAGGACTTCACTATGATTGGGTGTTCTTACCTGAGATGGGATTGGGTTTTTCAAGCAGTCGGCCACTGATGGGGAATAAATAGATAGATTCTTTGGCAGTTGGGGTGGGAGAGCAGCAAGAAGAAGCCCCTATCTATTCAGGTTTGATTTCAGCTTTGTGAGAATGACATAATTTGTTGCTGGTATTTAAAAGCAAAATTAAAGACAGTGTTACATGTTCAGTGCTACTAGGACAAACTTCATTCTCAAATTACTGGAGCTGACAGCACTTTACTACAGCTTGGATGAAGTACAGTCCCTGAGCCCCTCAAAGCCTAGTGATCTTTTTTTCACCCTACAAAAAACACTCAAAATTGCCCCACAACCCTTCAACTCCACCACATACCCCCAAGCTTTAAACAAAAAAAAACAAAAAAAAAACACCTGAAAATGAAACTGGTAAAATCAGAAGTAACATGGTGGTCATTTCCAGTCATATCAGGCACACCAATGTGGCTGGCTGGGTATGCGTTGGGTCAAAATTCCCCCATTCTATGGTTGCCCATTTCTACTTTACAGTGACAACAAAATACGTTTGAGAGTACCAGGTAGCAGAAGAAAAAATAGAACTATAGACATCTCTCTCACAGAAGAGAGGTAGTATCTCAATGCCACAGGGTGAGTTAATATAGTTGCCACTGCATGTAGTGATCTGCAGGTCAGACAGCAACAGAGATTTGTCCTTTTCATGGGTTTAAATTTCATTGCAGAAACTAGTCACCCGAGTTAGGCTTTCCACACCTGTATGCATTTTAGAAAGCTTCTTGCAGTCACTCATTCCCCTGCTCCACATCAGATAAGCTTTTACATAATTTCATCTGTAACTTAATGTTTTATTTTATCTATCATGATGGCAGAACTATCTTGCCTTGGCTATTCAACAGAATCTTCTTTCTCCCCCAAAAGGTCCATATCTTAGTTTGCTAATTGCTCTGTTATTAATCTAAATCTCAAAATTCTAATCTTTGGTTCAATTGTTCATGATGCAGGAATGTTTTAATTTTTTAAAAAATAGAAATATCATGTTTTCTTCCATCTTTCACTCATCTTTCAAAACTCTAATGTGAATGTCATGGTTTCCCCCTCCCACAGCTTCTCTCATTTTAAATGCTTGTTGTCTCTAACGCTGATCATGTTTCTGAGAAATTACTTTATGTAAAAGATGGAGCAAGATAAAGTTGCCACATTCTGTTTTATCTTCTGGGTGGAATTATTAGGGCTTAAAGTTGTGGTGACAAGATTGCCGCTCCCTAATAGGCCTCGTTGCCATGGAACTGTCCTTTTTGAAAAGAACAAGGCCCAGAGCCACCAAGGCCCCCTTTTAATATTATCTTCCTGCTTGGCCAACACACAAATCCTTACTCAGAGATCGCAAAACTTAGCATCGTATACATGGTAACACTTGCTGACAGTGCAGGCCTTTGAAAAAACAAAGGGCACGGAAACTAATACCGCTGAACACCAAACTGCATCACACAAATGACAAGCAGAGACTCTTCAATACAAGAAGAGCTTTGTGACTCTGCTCCCATTCTTGTCTCTTCTGAGGTTAGAGGAGCAGGAGAAAGAGAAGAGCTATTTTCACGTAAAAGTGTAAGCACTGTGACTGAGAGATCTCGTTCTGCTCAAAGGGAAGAGAAAACCTCCTGTAGCTAAAAAGTCAAACAGCATTGGCTTCAATTGACAACGGTATTCAAGTATTAGAAGGCCATGTTCCTATGGCATACCAGGTTTGTTCACAACACTTTCAAGGAGAGGTAGATGGAAAGAAGCTAATGTAATGCAGTTCAACATGTTTCAGCAAACTTTTTATCCAGAACTAACAACATGCACATGTTTAAACAACCAGGTGAGGTAAGCCTTGAATAAGTAAAAGAAACAAACAAATGAAACATTTTAAACTTTCTAGAGACCCCTTGAAATTCTCCTCCAAAATGCATCCAAGGATGAGTTTTTATTTCATTAGCTTCCCATTCTCTTGTGATTTCTATTTTGGTAGCCAGGCTTCTAGACCTTTTTTTTTTTTAACATGCCTCTAGTAGTGCCAGCATCTCCTTAGAAAGGTGGGGAATTAAAACTCAAAGGAGGCCTGTGAGAGGGGGATAACCACAGGACTTTTTCACCTGTGTATAGTAGTACTAATTTCAAGACACCAGTTGAGAGTCAAATAAATGTTTTTATTGGGGGAGTCACAGACATATGCAAGAAATAAACCAGTCTTATGAGCCACACAAAGCTAGTGAATGTAAAGGTTGGATAGTGAGCATTCTGGGGTGAAGTAGGTGATAGTTACCATTCCTGAAGCAGAAGATTGAAGCAAGATGGCTCAGACAAGAGTTTGAAGGTAGCATAGAGCATAAGAACCTGGGAGCCAATGGACGGAGTGACACACCTAGATGCATCCAAGGTACTACAAATTATTGGGCTTGGGGCCAGGATTTAAAGTACCATTTCTCACCCTAAAGGGGAATGTGTTAATTGCATTCTGGCCAAGCAAACAAAATGAGTCCAGAGCAGACTAATAGTCTTAACATAAGGTGACAAAGCATTGAGGAGAGTCATGACAGTCTCTTAATCTCTGGACAGGCGAGGGAACAAAGGAGAGTTTCTGTAGGAAGAGGTTACAAGATGATGACCACTGGTTGCTTCATTGGGGCCATCTCATTTGCTATTGTATTTGAAGGTTGGGTCATTGAAAGGCTTATTACAGGCCCATCAGCACTGGGGTTTCCCATCTAATCCTCTTGAACTTGCAACCTAGCCATGCTGAGGCTTACAATGTAGCCGTGCACACGGCTTGCAACCAGAGTCCTTTTCCACATGCTTTCCAGCCATAAGTGTATGATATCTCTTATCAATTAAATGATATTTCTCACCAATTAGACCATACCCATGGAATGGCGATGTTTGACATGGAAACACTGCTCACTAAACAATTTCACAGAAGAGTGCCTTTACATTTTGCCTCATACTGCAAGAGATTTACCAGACTAGAACAGGCACCAGGTGTCATGCTATGAATCTAGGTAAAATCCAGAGACACTGGGTATATGGTAACCCCATTCTCCCTGGGAGCCAAAATAATTAAACTGAAACCATCACTTTGGACATACCATCAGATGACAGGACTCATTAGAAAAGATAATAATAGTTGGTAAGATCGAAAGCAATAGAAAAGAGAAGGTGGATAGACTCCCTGAGTTTGCAAGATCTGAGCAGGTCTGTTGATGACTGGGTGCCTTGGAGATCTCTCATTCAAAGTGTCGCCATAACTTGAAACCAACTTCAGGGCAATAAGGAACAATTTATTTGGGATGCTTCATGAGAAGACATGACTTATTAGAAAACATGATAATGCATGGTAAGTAGAACAATAGGAAGGCCAAATTACAGCTGGATTGACTCCATCAAAGATGTCATGGCTCCCCTGATTTTGCAAGGCAGGAGTGTTAATAACAGAGGTTCTTGGAGAGCTCTCATTTACTGGCAATACTAGCTGGGATATTCATGTATCTAGCTTCAGCTGTTCTCAGTCAGTTCTATGTTGAACATTGTCTTTAATATACAGTGTGAATATAACCGCCACATTTACTCTAAGATGTAAATGAAATGTTTTAATTATTTTAATTCAGAAGACAAACATTTTTTTGGAGGGGGGTAAATTCTGAATACAATGTAGTAGGTTCTCCATCCACATAAGGGAGGAAGACAGAGCCAAGAATGATCTACTCTGACAGATTCATTTGTTAATGTTTTTTGGGTTTTTGAACAAGCAAGTTCTGTGCCACCATCCCATTCTTCACTGTGGAATGAGGTTAACTCCTGAAGAGACATGGACCTACCTCCAGTTTCTAATCCCAACTAGAGCAGATTTGCTGTATCACTGGAACCTACTTAAATGTTGATTAACCACTCACTAGTTGATTCAATGGGTCTAGTCTAGTTGGGTCTAGCAGTTGGATTTGGACTGCAGACTGTTCAAATCCTTTCATCATGCTTCGAAGACAAAAGGTATTAGGAAAAAAATTAAGTAGTTTTGGGTTCTTTGTTACTTCTACAAGTCTTTTTTACCTGTCTTTTGCATGTTTTACTTTCAAAATGTCTTAAAGACATTGTGGAACACTGCACTACTTGCCAATGATAGCATGGGAATCCTAGTTTTATAATATAGGACAGGACCAATGAAAAAAACCATAAGAAACAAAAGCAACAAACCAAGCAGGTGGGCTTATTCAGAAAGATCAGTTCCAGATGAGCTTTTACCTTGAAGCTAAATTATACATCTTTTTTACCTTCAGCTAAGCAGCACAGCCCCAACCTGGATTAGGACTAACACCTGCAGATGAGGCAGGTAGACATCGATGAAGTTTTTGCTACAGTTGATGCTGAATGGTCTCTCATGGACATTATAACTACTGTAACTCACTCTCTTGGCTCCCATCAGGAGGCAGGTGTTTTTTTCCCCTTTATGAGATCTTGAAAGAAATTCCACTTCTAAAAGCAATAGTCAATTGGGGATGAATTAGCTACCAACTACAATTTGTGTTCCTAAATTATATACCTTCCAGCATTTCACAGATGAAAACCAGGACATGTGTGGCTGAACAGCATCAAAGTGTGGGCAAAAGGATGTGGCCAGGCAACAAAAAGACAAGAGTTAATAATGAGGAAGAACACACAAAAGTGCTGTTGTTTATGTACTGAGTTCAGGAAAGCCTGAAAAGGTTCAGAAAAGCCTGAAATCAATAAATACTGTACTCTCCTTCTCCCCACCCCTTCTGTGCGACACTCTCCAACTCTCCTGATTTGGCAGGCATTCTGTCAACCCACTTTCTCACATGCTTTTAAAATGTCCCAGTTTTCTCTCTCCATCTCCCATTCCCACCCTTTGTGCTCAGCCTCCTTCAGTGGCTGCAAACTGAGTTCAAGCTGCAGAGGTAGTTGGCACTCAACTCAGCAGGGAGGAGAGAAAGGGAGGGGCAGAGTCTTGCCCTTCCCTGTAAGTTCAAGCAAAAGCAAACTGCTGCAGCCTCTCCTGACTCATGTGTTTTTCCTCACTAATCACTTTTGCCATCTTGACCACACTCTTGGCCGTGTGTGTCCTAGTTTTCACCATTTGTGAAATGTTGGAGTGTACAGATATTTGAGCATTAAAAGCTACCTTCTTTCCCCATTGCCAGACTTGGGAACCCCAGCAAGAAGTACTGATAATAACATGCTCCTATCTGGATTGTTCAGTTCACAATGTGGTGTGACTGAGAGTGGGTACAATGGAAGAGCAAGATGGCTTTTGATAGTTATGATTTTTTTCTTTCTCATTGCCAGAATTCCCTCCTGACCGCCTCCTTCTGCAAACACATCCCCTGTAAGTTACATTTTGTTAAAATATGTGGGTTCTTGCAAACAGTGGTGACCAGAAACAAATGAATTGACTTAGTTGCAAGCTTAGCAATTTAGATTTTTTTGTGAGGAAGGAGGAGAAAAAGAATCAATAAGGGATCTCATTCAGTGTAGAGTCAATGGGCAAGCCAGTGAAACTCATAACAAAGTGTTTGCTCTTTTCGACAGACCCCATATTTGTATTTGAACAAGCAAGGAGGAGAATGTTCTTACTCAGTGGGAAGCCCTCAAGTTTAGCATTCATATTACCTGTTGCTCTAATAGAATCTCATACAACTACCACCTTCTGAGGTCATAATCATTCACTAATCTATCTGGCAGCAAAGCCCATGTGAAAGCATCCTTAACCCAAAACATATAGACTGTCCCTGATGTCTCCTGAGTTAAAAGAAAAATGCAGTGGTTGAAAAGGGGGCAAGGCAAAGAGTGTGTTAGTTCCTGTCGTTTCCTTTCTATATCACATCTTTTAAAGCAGGAATTACTCTGGATGTCAAAAAACAAAGTATATGATGAGACGTTTGTTTTACTTCTCCCAACCCAGGTTGTTGGATGTACAATACAGGCATCAGAAAGTTGAAACCTTTTTCTTTTACTTTGCTACAGAAAAATAGAAAGACACACTGACACAGATTTAAGTTGGTCATTGAATGAGACTGCAGTCCTAAGCACATTTACAAAGGAGTAAGCCCTAGTGATAAAGTGGTTACTTACTTCTGAGTAACCCTGATCAGGTTTGTGAATGTGGGAAAGAGAACTGGAAATATTCTGGATAATGGATTTTATCTCTCATCCTACCAGGTTCCCAGTATAAAACTGCAACAGTTCACAGGCAAATAGCGGCTGTAAGACTCCACATGCCATTCTTTATACACCTAAAGTATAACAACACACAAACGTGATCCAGATTATGTTGATCTTGAATGTAATATTTCCATGTGATATTTCAGTTCCCTTCCTAACATATGTGCAACAAAGCTTGAGAGAGTTTTCAGTGGCATGGCGTTTTGTGTAAATATGTGTCCCCGCACTTTGTGTGGGGTTGTGTCATGAGATTTCAAAGTTCTGCATTATATTTATATTGCTGTACGTGTGCCTTTTTGTGAAGAAAAGGGTCTATTGTTAATCTGCCAGTGAAATTCTGACCTTTGTCCTCAGTAACAAACTCTACTGTCAATCAAATTCTCCTTAGACATAGATATAACACAGATCCATGAATAACTGTCTATCTAACTGACATCTCATCAACAATTTAAAAAAAAAGCTTATTTTGTTTTTAAATGTAGCTATCCTCTATGCTAGGCATTGGTTTATTCAAATATTATCTATCATGTACTGCTTCATATAATCAGTGCATTCCTTTAACATATTATCAAATAATAGTTTTTTCTCTGGATTTTTTAATCAAGGAAATATTCTGTTTTCCTAGTATATCTGCAAAAAGAAATCCCTTTCCAAGTTTATACTATATTGAGTATTCCAATACATAATGTGAAGAAACAACTTTTCAGCTAATTCCACACAAACATCTAATCCGTTCCTTTGATGGACTTATTCATTGTAATGATTTCGTTTAATTAACCATTTCATAATCATTCGCAGTAATAAAACCAATCCGATTTTAGTAGCAAAAAAAAAGGTTTTGATAATCACTTTTCAAAAAAATTAAAAACACACTCAATTTTAGCCTCCTATTAATTATTAGGAAAAAAAACTGATAACAACTTATATTTAGTAAAGTTGTTGAATACAGGTCAGACTTTAAGATACACAATAAAAATGTGTTTGATTGGCATGATATTCACTGACTGATACATAAACATAGCTGCATATTCATCCAGAATTTAGGAAATTACATTTTTGGACTACCAGAATCTGGCTGAGGGATTTTGGGATTTATAGTCCCAAAATTCTGTATCTATTACTCTACTTGTCTGGAAGTAGAAGAGGGGAGAAAAGAGAAAGACACAGATAATCATAAAGCACCAAGTCTGCTCTAGTTTCTGGAAGAGGTTAGAGTGATTAATGCAACAAAAATATTTGAATATTATGTCAAGACATTTCAACGTCTTCCATTTTCATCTGCTTCTTTTTCAGGTAAGCCAAAATATCTTGACATAGTATACTAATATATACCTATTTTGTTAGACACACTAATAAATATTTATTCTTAAGTGTGATTCACTGCATCCTTCTGGGATCCAGAACAGGCTTTAAAAAGTGTGTGTGTGTGTGTGTGTCTAACTTAGAGTGCTACCCCCAAAAGGTGAGTGACTCAGGGGTCCACCTGCAATGCCAGTACCTCCATGGAAAGGTGGTGAATTATTGATCAAAGGAGGCCGGCGAGAGAGGGGTAAGTGTGAGATATTTTCACTTGTGTATGCCAATGCTAACTGAGAAATACCAGTTGAAGGTCAAAAGAATGTTTTATTGGAGCAAAATCACACACAAGCAAGCAATCAAACAGTCACACAAACCATACAAGGCTAACAGAAGGAAAGGACAGAAACGTTGGATAGTGAGGTGTTAGGACAAAGTGAGCGATATTTACCAATCTTGAAGAAAAGAAGATTGATGCAGGATGGCTCAAACACAAGACCTTGAGGACAGCACAGAGTAATAAGAGTCTGGGGTGCAGCATGATGCCCAAATGCTAGAGTGTCACATGTTGCAAACTGCATACTGCAAAAGTTACCTGGACTGGAGTTAGGGTTTTTATACCCTCCTTCTGCCCCGAAGGAGAAGGTGTCAGTGGCTCTCTGACAGAGTAAACAAAGGGGTCCGGAGCTGGCTAATAGTCTTAGCATTAGGTAACAAAGCATTAACGGGAATCATGATAGCTTCCTAACGTCTGAGCAGGTAAGGGAACAATGGGGGACATTCAGCAGGAATGAGATTACAGGATGCTGTAATGTTGCTTTGTCTGGGAGCTTTGATGGCTATTATCTTCTAGGTTTGGATGGCTGAGAGGACCATCTTCTCCTACTAACCCTCAGTGAACTTATGACCCAGCCATGCCGTGAGGTCCCCCTGACCTAATTTTGCATGTGTCCAGCCAGTCTTCTTTGCCAACATGGCTTCCCAGCCATAAATGTATCATTCATATTTAGTGCCAATTAAATAATATTCCTTGTCAGTTATATCATGGAGTAGGGGTGTATGGGATGGTAACAAGAGTGCTTGTCCTTTTGTAATATGGTAACAAGTGTGCTTGTCCTTGTAATATATAAGTTCTCATGCTTGATCAGAGTCATCAGACTTGGCATGTTATTTCATGAGACTGTGACCACTATAGTAGGGTTTCAATTCAATCAGTCAAATACTTTGGGTTTCTACTCAACAGTCAATTTAAATTTCTGCAGGCTTTTTGCTTTAAAATGCACATTTGTGAACCAATTTTGACAAACCTTTTGAGACTTAGTAATCAAAGAGATAGCCATGTTAGTCTGCTTTAACATAAAATTGCATAAAAGAAAGCAGCAGCCCATTTGGGACTTACTGAATAACCTCCAACTGCCCCAACTGATAGGGGCATCCCCAATTAATCCTCTGTTCCCTTTTTTTTTCTGCTTTAAAAGTCTAGCAGTTTCTCTCTCATTCTCCCACTTTGTCCTCAGCTTACTTCAGTTGCACCAAATGACCTTATCAAGAGGAAGAGAACAGGAGGGACAGAATCTTGCCCTTCCCTGTAGACTCAGGCAAAAGCAAACAGCTGTAGCCTCTCCTAGCTTGCATGATTTTCACTAATACCTTTTGCCACCCTTACCACACTCTGATGTTTCTTGGCCATACATGTCCCAGTTTTCATCTGTGAAATGTTGGGAGGGAGGGACATATAACTGATTCATTTTAGCATTAAGTTTTTGTGGACTTTACTTCATCAAATGAATGGAGGGAAGTGTCTGCAGGGAGACATACATAAACTAAGGAAGGGAGGAAAGGTGAGTATAAAATAGAATGGAATGCAAGTCATGTTGGTGTGATAACAAGTATGTCATAAGGATGGTGATAAAGACTGGAAACCCACTGAGTGCAACTGAATGCATCACACACTCAGTCCCCAAAAACCCCATGACAGATTTGCCTTAGAGCCACCATAAGTCAGAAATGACTTAAAGACACACAACAACAACAACAACAACAACAACTGGCTAGAAGAACAAAAGTGGGAGGAAGATTTTGTGTACAAGCAAGACAAAGGCTCTTCTCCAGTATACCTGTATTCACCTGCTTAACTACGCTTGCATTCAAAACCTGTGTCTCATTTCTGTCCTTTTAACTACTCTTTACAGCCATTAAGGCATACTTACTAACACAGAACCATGTTTTGCATTATCATTACTTTTCTCCCTCCCTCCCTCCCTCCCTTTCACACACACACACACACACACACGCACTCTGTTTGTATATATGTCTGTCCACAGAAGCATGCCCTGAACAGGGTATTAGCATAAGTGGGGAAGAGGCTTGGGATTTTGAAAAACAGGCAAATGCATAGCACAGAGGTCAGGAGGTCAAAGGTAATCCTTGGACCTGATGTCCTTGCCTCCCCTTACTGAATGATGGGTGAGGAAACTTTGATGATTGCTGCCTTGCAATTCCCATCATCTCATGCTGGATGATGGGAGTTGAAGTCCAACATTTCAAAAGACATCTGATTTGCCCCCAAGTTTGTCACTGTGACTGGACCCTATATATCTGCTGTCTTCCCCTTAATGCCATCAGTGACATTGCACAGGCAAAAAGAAAGAGGAAAGGAAGCTGCCTTGCTCCTTGCAGTCTTGTCATGCTCAGAGGGGGCAGGTGAACAGAAAGTAACAGCAAAGAGGAGCTCCAACAAGACCAGCAGAGTTTCCAGTGGATACCCGATAGCATGTAGGTCTCAGGAGACAGCTGATGATACTGACCCCTTCCTCTGGCTCTGAAAAGGATCCCACCCAATGTGAGCTCTAGAACTTTGAATGACACTCCAGGGCTAACAGGCTGCCTATGGAATGGAACTGTGCAACTGTTCCTTCTGTACTCCATAACAGTTTGTCACCTGTGTAACAACTTGGTATCTCACTAATAAAATATTGGCTCCCCCCACATGCACATCTAAACCATCATTTTCCATAGAAATGTTTAAGTGTCTTTCACATTTGTCTTTATCCCGAGCCACATCTTAAAACTAAATGTGTGAACTTTAACATTCAGAAAAACACACATGTACTCACACACGCCAAACTGGAGGACTTTGTTGTTTTTCTGGGTGTTGCACTTGAGATTTGGGGGAAATTATCAGTCAGGGCAATAAATATTTCAGGCAGTTGACGACAATGAAAAGTAATTAACCCAGCTCTAGCAACAGGTGTTGTACGGGGAGATGCTGGCTTTTATCATGAAGTCAAGAGGACGTGTGCTAGGCTTGTTCATCATTTTCTCATTCTCTTATTCACACACATCCCCTGGGGAGATGATTCTAATGCCAACATTTATAGGATATAATGAAACCACATTAAATATGTATCTGACACCTAGTAACAACTCCGTATGAAAGCATCCATTCTCGGCCTGTGTTTATGTGAAGGAGGACTCAGAGCAAATTGGCATGTGAATTTACTAGATCAAAAGTCACAGAACCTTTTTTGTTGATGAGTTTTTTAAAATGATAAGTATTACTATGCATACAAATACCAATATGAAGTGACATTTTCTATATCTTTCTAATAATGGTAACACTAAACATCGCTTTCTTTAATAAAGGGGAGAGAATTGCAACTTCCATCAGTCCTACTGGGCACAGCCAGTGGGAATGCTGGGAGACGCAACAACACTCACCCCTTCTCTCAAACTCAGAAGGTGAGTGGTAACAGAAAAGAAGCTGAAACAAGGCCATTGTGTATCAGTATGCTTGTGGTAATCCTAAAATTTGCAAACATATACATTCTTTTAGAAAAAAATAAACTCTTGTTCACACAGCTATCTAATCTTCCCCTAAAAGACAGAGTCACAACCAAGTATTGGCCATATTCTAGAGAAGACTCTGTGCTGTAAGACTCCTGTAATTACCTCACTGTGGGTGGCTGGCAATCGTTTTTTGTCAGTATACCAGGAGCTGGTACCATATTTGTGTCCACTGACTGCAACTGTTGCTTTTCTTTTCCTGCAAATTTGACAGGAAATGACAGCCAATGGCTGGTGGACTGGCACTGGTCCCTGGACCACCATTTTGAGAAGCACTGTTCTAGACTCAAGGGACTGTATAGTACTCTGTGACTTGAGTATTGCCCAAAATTACTGCCATAGGTTGCTGTGAAAGATGCAAGAGTTCCAAATCAACAGGGAGGGAAAGGACGATGAAAGCAGAAGACTGATAAGGCATTGTTATAAGCAAAGGTGGGAATCAGGCAGCCCTCCAGATGTAGTTGGATTGTAATTCCCAGTAGCCTTAGCTAACACAGCCAATACTGAGGATGGCCAGGTGTTCCAGTTCTGAAACGATGCATGTTTCTCTCCACTAGTGTATAGGCTGGCCTGCAAGACTGTGGTGTGTAACAAGATAGGGTTGTTGTGTTCTGATTTCAACAATAGATGAACCTGTGCGTAGTTCGAGGCAGTTGGCTAGACTGCTGTTCTATACTATTATTTATTTAGATATCTATATCTTGCCCTACCTCTGTGCAGGGCATCGTACAGTAAAATCAGCTTTGTTGTTAATTACTGTGGGTTGACTCCCACCTATGGTGACATTATGAATGTCATCAATTGTCATGCTTAGGTCTTACAAATTCAGGGCTATGGCTTCCTTGATTGAATCTATCTGTAATGCAGTTTTCCTCTTTAGTTACTGCCTTCTACTTTGTTAAGCATTAAAGTCTTTTCTAATGAGCCAAGTCATCTCATGTTTGCCCAAAGTACAATGGCTTCCGCTTAGTCATTTTGGCTTCTAGTGAGAGTTCAGACTTGATTTATCTAGGACGCTCATTTGTCTTTTTAGCAGTCCACAGTTTCAGTAGAACTCTTCTCCAACACCACATTTCAGCTGAGTTGATTATCTTCCTATCAGCTTTCCTTACTGACCAGCTTTCCTTACTGTCCAGTTTCACGTAGAAACTGGGAATACTATGGCATGGACAATCCTAACTTTAGTATTTAATTGTTAGGGTGGATAAACAAACCTCACCTCACCGTATCCCCAGATGGACACAGAGCTGACTTGAACCCCCCAAACACAAGGTAGGAAGGTAGAAAAGAGAAGGAAAGAAAGACACGCACACACACATAACTTTGGCCAAAGGATCCCAGGAAGGATGATTTATTCTTTCAGGCTTCCCTTCTTATACCATTTTTATGTTTATATTAAGAATGCTTACAGAAAAGAAAAAACTTAACTTCTTGAGTCTACATGACCCTGTTACATCCTAGATCATTCTCAAAGGTATCTTTCACATTCACAATGTCCTTCTTTTCGCAAGTACTGATTATAAACAGGACCACAGCAGAATAAACAATTCTAAAGCAATGTTGTTTGATGAGCTCTGTGTGTCTAGAATGCCAATTAATGTCACAGTTAATTGTTAACACACATCAATTCTATAGCAAATTACAGAGCCCCAAATTTCAAACCTAACATAATCATATATCTTCACACTTCAGGATCTTGTCTAGTTCCTTCATAGCTGCCCTTCAAGTCCTAGTCTTTTGATTTCTCTGTTCTGAGCCAAGGTACAAAAAATCTTGAACTATTTCAATGTCTTTGTCGTCTACTTTAAAGTTATTTAAGTCATCTGTGGTCATTATTTTTATTAGCTTAATGTTCAGCTGTAAACCTGCTTTTGCACTTTCTGCCTTGACTTTTTTCAGTAATTGTTCCAAGTTTTGCCATTTTCTGCTAGCAGCATGGTGCCATACCTTAAATTTACTATAGGACCCATATATTTGTCTTTTTGGAAGTCTATGTTATCCATAGAAATCAGCTTAAATTAGTTTAAAATAATAAGAATAATTCTAAAGGACTAAAAGAATATTAAACTATTTAACACTTAAGACAATTCAAAATGGGTTAAAGCAATGTAAAATAATATAAATCATGTGAAAATGGATAAAATCAGTTAGCCCCCCCCCCAAAGGCTTTAACAAAAAGCCATGATTTGACTTAGCACTGAAAAGACACCAGCATTGGTGCCAACTGGGTCTCGATGTGGCAGGTTCCTCATAACTGTGGATAATGGCTGGTATCCTATATTGCAGTTCCAGAATTGTAACCTACAGTTACAAATATGTAACTGGTCCGTATTTAGTTACATTACATGTTCATGACAGTGGAACTTTTGCCATGAACCCTGTTACCCTGTTTACTGGGGGTCCCAGGAGGGACACCAAAATGTGCTCAACTATAGGTGGGGAAAATTAGCTCAGAGCATGGCTTTAGCGTTACGAGAGGCAGGGTAACTTAGCAGGATCTTGTAACCCAGTGTTTACAGGGTCAGGCCAAGTCAAGGAGCAGACCGGTTTGAAAGTAATAAATGATCTTTATTAAATACAGGCACACAATGTAAGCAACGCACACACAAGGATAACTAAGGAAAATAAAGGTGTGAGTAAGATAAAGGGATTTTCAGAGGGATAGTTGGTTTGGGTGATACGACACCTGTTCCTGAAGCCTGGAAGAAGATAGAGAGCAATGCTGGGGTTCAGTGTATCTCAGCATCTGGAGCTGAGGGGAAGCTTGCCAAGCAATGCGGCAGCAAGGCGGTTGGAACTCCGCAGCGATCCAAGGAAGGTCTTGGAATCAGGAGTTTTATAGAGAGAAGTGTGACTGCAGGCTATGCCTTACTCGGGGACAACAATGGGTTTTGGGTGCGAGACAATGTCTCAGAAAGGTCACAATTTAGCATGATTAAGTCCGAATTGACAAAGAGGTAGACTGTATGCAAATGCTCAGTGCTTGGCATTTAAGCTTCTAGCTTGCCAAGTTACCTGCTCGGGACAGGGAGTCCTTTGTAAACAGCGTGTATACATAATGAGGGTGTTTGCAGAGAGGTCTCCTAAGGCGGTGATCTGGCTATTTCTGGCCTGCCTGTATTGTCTTGGGATATTGCAGCGTTTGATAACCGAGCCTAGTTCTGTGCTTGTTTGGGGGCCTCACAAACACATGGAGAGGGGTGGTAGCATAAGGCCAAATTATGGATATCAAAGTGATACCTAGTGCTATCGCCAGGTAGGTCTAAACTGCAGTAACATCCCCCATACCCGAATCCCACCTTAAACTCCAAGGAGCTGCTCAAAGAAATGGCGTGCAGCAAGATGATGTTTGCATCCCCCACATTCCAGTGAGGAAGGCTGCAACAACTGTAAGTAGAACTCCTCTTGCAATTCCTCATCGTACCACAAACTGCTAGCAGGAGGTGCTGTAGACATCATCCTGCTGGACGCAGCAGGATAGACCTCCATCACTCAGTAAGGCTGCTGGCTGTTAACATACATTTTGCAGATGGTGTCAGGCCAGAAGATATTTAGTTGCACACTCGTAACTGTGGTCATTTCTGCACTACACTGTTATAATGCTATTATTCCACTTTGAACATGCTATGGAATCCTTGGGTTTGCAGTTCAGGGAGGGGCATTTAGAATTCTCAGCCAGAGAATTCTTTGGCCTTAGTAAACTGCAAACCCCAGAATTCCACAGGATGTTGAAAGTGGAATAACAGCCTTGTAACAGTGTAGTGCAGAAATGGCCTGAGTTAGCAACACAGGATCTCGGCCAGTATAATTATATTAACTATTCTTTGCAACAAAACTGCTCTTCTGTCAAGTGGCCCCTTTGGTCAGACTTCTTATCTGAAACAACCTGACATGCTGGGAAATGTTCCACTCTGTACACCTTGCCAGACCTGCTTGCTGCAGCCCAGTTTTCAGGTCTGGAAAAATGTCATCTGCAGCTGACCACTTTAGAATGGCCAGAGGCAGGTAGTGTGTAAGCAGCTGGCAAGTGGGAACCAGGAGTCAACCCAGCAGAACAAACTAGGGAACAAGTCAGTAACATGGGATAAGCCCCCCATACCCACAAAGATTATAGCTGCTTAGACAATGTCCCATTCTGAAGAGGAAGATTTTCTCACACCACTTGTTGACGACACAAATGGGTCACCTGCAGCTGGTAAAACAGCTTCACTACCCAGGGGGATGCTCCAACCATTGCTGAGAACTAGTCATTCATCTGGGTAAAAAGAGCATGATGTCTTGCCACTTTTCATCAGGAAAATGCCCCTTCATTGCCAGAAGCAAACCTGCATTGTCTTGCAGAAATTCTGCCTTTCACCTGTGAAGTAGTAAAAAATTAACCATATGTTCAGGGCTTTTTTACCCCGGATTAAGCATGCAACCTGTTTCATGTTGTCGCTGCTTGCTCTTGGGTGCCCTTTTGCAATACCATAATAGAGCAGCCGCTACCAACCTTGTGCCCTCCAGTTGTTTCAGGCTGGAGAAGGCTTTCTGAAACAACTCCCAGAATCCCATTTTGCACTGCACCTCACAGTATCCATAATTGTTCAGGGACTCTGGGAACTGTAGTGTGAAAAAGTTTATTTTTTCAAGTTCTGTCCATCTATGGAAGTTTTTAAACAGAGGCTGTATTTGCTATTTGCTGGGGGTGCTTTGAACATGTGTTCCTGCATGGCAGGGGGCTGGACTTGATGGCCATTCTGGTCTCTTCCAACTCTATATTTTCCAAGCTCTGTTCATTTACTAAATTTTTCATGTATACAGAGAGAATGAGAAAGAGAGTGAGTCCTTTTTCTTTAGCACCTTCAACTTTTTAGAAAAGTAGATATACCCGCAAAAAACATTTCCCAGGTGAAAAATGGGACCTGTGGTCAAGCAACATCAGAGTGTGGTCAAGGTGGCAAAAGTTATTAATGAGGAGGAACACACAAGCTAGGAGAGGCTGGAGTCCTTTCAAAGCTTTGCTAAGTTGAAAGGTCCCAAAAAGGGACGGGCAACTTCCAGTAACAGAGGAACATCCACATTGCCCCTTTAGACCTGCTAAGGGCTGAACATTCTAATTGGTGCTGACCAAAAACCAAAACAAAAAACAAAAACAAAAATGAGGTGTGCACCTCATTTTAAAAAAATTGGGCTTTCCTGCCACAGTGTCACTGAATCTTAGCAGCCAGGTGGAAAATGTGAGGGCAGCAGGACTCACAATGATGAAGACATGTGTTGCCCACTCCTACTGTTAAGCCTTTAAAAGTAAATGGAAACAGTCTGCATTATGCTGAATAGTGTAGTGAAGCTAGGGTTGAGCCATGAGACTTTCTGATCAGCACGGACAACAATATTTCCCACTCTGAGATTTAACTGGAATCCTCACTTTAACCAAAGGGGAAACAGGTCTTTCCAGCAATGGTGTATTGCTATGAGTATCTGGCTGAAAGCTTCCAGAACTCCCTGTGGGACAATCAGTGATCCTCCTGGGTTATGGAGGGTAGAGCTATGGTCAAGTGCTTGATTGGCATGTAAGCCAACTTGTTATACCACCTGAGCAAACTGAAGGAACTGTTTGCGCAAAGAACTATCAGCTGCCTCCATACACATGCTTAGAAAAATGGCAATTTCTTGTACAACCAGGAGTTGTATAAGCATGCTGCTGCTGTTGGATCAAGGTCAGAGACACCTTTAATGTTAAGCCTCCTTTGGACCTCAGTGATGAAAAGCACACTGAAAAAGCACATGTGGGTAAAACACATACACAGAGGGAACCCCCATGTGTGTTATTTAAAAAATGCAAAGGGACATATATGATTATGAATAAAGTTGTTCTGTAAAACCCTTTTTGATGTTTCAATAAAACATTCTAAAATCATAAAATTGACAAAGAAGAGTAACCCATTCTTTGTTTGCTGTTGTCATGTGCCTTCAAGTCACTTCCAACTTATGGTGACTCTAAAGTGAAGGTTTTCTTGGCAAGATTTTCTTGGCAAGAAGTGGTTTGCCTTTGTCTTCCTCTGAGGCTGAATGACTTGCCCAAGATCATCCAGTGGGCTTCCATGACAAAATGAGCTGGTCTCCAGAGTTATAGTCCAAAGCTCAAACCACTACACCATGTTCATTGATATGAAAATCATGTTAGTATACCCCAATATGAATTTAGATCAGAAAGTCAAAGGGCTAGCCCACCCATTAGTGGGGATCTGTCTCAGGCAACAGATGCTGTAGGGCAACCATGGCCAATCTTTCTGATCCCCCTAGCATTCCCCTCCACTGAAGCACAGATCTGTGTATGCCACACAGCGGGTCCTCAGGTCTTAAATTCACCTGCATCCCTCAGGTATGATGGAGGATACTGTCTTATTGCAGCAATACTGTCATTGCATAATACCATGGTAATTAGGCCTTGATCCTTCCTGTTGCATATTTTTAAAATAATAAAGTTCAAAACACTAGGACACCAGCTTAAATGCATTTGAAGAGCCCAAAACAGACAGTATCTGGATAAAGATTGTTTGAAACAGCAAAGGGGTAAAGAATTTAAAAAAGAATCTGGAGACCTCAGGCTTGGCAAAATGGGACATCAGTGTCTCTATTATGTAGATTATCTGCCAAAAAGACAGCTGTTCTGATGGCCCGAAAGTGAAATGAGTCAAAACTTTAAGCCTGCCACATAAACAAGTGCCTCAAAATCCATGCCCATGTAAGAAGCACATGTTTCGCTTTTCATGCCTCACAATGGCTGTCCCACATTAACTCTCCCCACCCTCTTGTTCTTCAGGTTTCCTGCAGTCTCTTGACTGTCCCTGTCACCCACTGCCAGATGGGAAGTGAGAGCTAAGCCGATCCACCTCTTTGTGGTGGAAACCCCCAGAGCTTCAGCTACAGGTTACTGAAGCACTCATGAAAAATTCAGAGCTGCTATAACAAGCTTGCTGAAAGTAAAATGCGTGTCACATTATCCAGCCGACCTTTCTGATAGTGGAGAGAGAGCTCCTGCAGCAAAACTTTTATACAGAGATCACTCAGGGGATGATTCATGGGGCAAAATTGATCCCTGATGTTAGCCTATGGTTATAAAGGGTCAAGGAGTGGGGAGACCAACTCCCAAATAAAAAGGATTTGTGCAGTATCTTATTATAAAGGAAAACTTCTCTTTCTGCGAAGTGTTATTCATGGACACAGTAAAAAATGTGTAACAAGGAGAATCCATACCACTATTAGCCAATACCAAACAAAACCACAGTCATGGAAAGTTCTTGTGACTTAGAAGTTCTGCTTCCATATTATTTTTAATGCTATATCACAGAGCAACATGAAAAAGCCTTCCCAATAATCATCTTTTTATTTATTTATTTATTTAATTAGCACAACATGGTGGCTAATAGTACTGGTTAAGCCTATCTCCATCCCCACTTGCTTCCATGATCAAACTCAAAATGTACAAAAGATTGCCAGAGGACTTCCAGACACTGACCTGAACCACATCTCCTTAACTTTATGAGCAAAATGGCCACATTATGTGTCCTCAGAGCATACGCTTGCTGAATTATGAACAGAGAAGTTTCTACTCCAGATCTTGCCTGTGAAATAGACTTTAATGCCGTGTACCAAGAGCAGGCAACTTCTTTCAGCTTGAGAAGGAAATTCAACTTCAGATAAATTCTCAGGGGCTGCAGTCTAGTGGTAGGCACAGCAAAAAGGCAGGATCAAAAACTTCAGCATATTTTTGCTTCAAGCACTTCCTGCCAATAACTAAGTTTTAAGAGAGATCATTCAATTTTTTAGAAGGAAAAATCTTTTAGAACTGGGGGAGGGGATGGTATGAAAGGTGGGAAACCACCAAATGAGTGTCATAAGGAAGGAGGCATAGCCAACTAGGACATTCCAGAGGGGCAAATTAGGACCCCAGGAGAGCAAGATTTGGCTCTATAGTCAGAGGTTCCCCTCAGGCCCTATTCAGCACATTTCTCATGGAAATAGGGCTCACTCAGGACTGCTTTTCCTGGGACCAAACAATAAATCACACTACTTTCCATAAGTGAAGTTGCACAATACCCAGGGACAGCCAAGTTATTTTGGAGCAGGAGGAACAAAAATCCTACACTTCTTTTCTCTGGTGGCACAAATATAGCAACAACCAGCTCATCATTCAAATTACTATGAATTTTCCGTTCCCCTCATTATACTCAATGGCCAACATCCTGTATAAAGCTCATGGAGCACAGAAGTTCCATCAGCATACTTAGTAGCAGTTTGGGCTGCTGGTTAGGGAGATGAAGGCAACCAGCTTTCTGGATCCAACACCATGGCCATCTAGTTTCTGAGTGGGGTGGAAATGTGTCCAAGTCACTGATGAGAATCTACTTGCACAGAGAGATACTGGATACCTCCTTATGCAGCATCTTAAAATTAGATCCATTAATGCAGAAGTGGTGATAGTACTGCCCTGTGCGCCTGTTTTACAGCCCCTGAAGCCTGCCTGGGGACACTTGTAGCCCCCAGACCCTCCCCAAATTGAATGTTCAAAACACCACAAAAAATGTGACTGTTTGACTCCCCCTGCTCTTCCCACTGTTTCCCCAACCATCCTAGACAGTGAGAACTGATCACATTTTGGCCAATTCCTGGAACCAGAAGCAACATCACTCACGAACACACAGGAAGTGACTATGTGGTCTGTAAGCAGATTCAAGAGAAAATAGCCCCACCACTGGGCTGACATAACCCTGACTACGCTACTGTAAGATCCCAACATTATCCAAGCCAAAATCTACTGAGATAGCTTCTTCCCTCCGCCAAATGGGAAAGTATGATGGGAATACACCCTATTAATCTGAATAGATATGAATAGCACTATTAGACTACCTTCCCTAACCCATTTTAACATACTGTGTGTAGTTATTTCCTGCTAAGAAATGATATTCTGTACATAATATTAACATTAACAGTTCCATTTTGAGCTGGGCATGATTTCAAGAGCAATAAGTTCAATTAGAAATGCCAAAGCCTGGCTAATTTTATGAGGATACACTGTTCCTGCTTCAGAAATATCTTATCTATATTTCTTGTGTAAATAAGCCATCCCTAGCTACAACAGTTTTCAAAGCAAGTAGTAACATAGAAAACAATCCTTCTGCTCTGAAACAACTTGGCTTGCAGACCGGAGATGTAAGCTATTAAGCCCTCATTCCTGGCTTTGTTTAACAAAGGCAAGGGTCTATTTGTATATAAAATATAAAATAATAAATGAAATGGGCAGCAATTTATGATGAAGATAAGTAAGATAAAACACAAGGGACTAGTTCCTGTATGGGTTGGATTCCGATAAATGTTGTCTGATTCTAGTTCAATGGAACAACCTATTAATATTATTTCTCCATCTTTCATAAAACAAGAATTTGGGGTCACACAACTGAGCAAAGTGAGAATGGCACAAAAAATAGTGCTGAGGGAACACCATATTATTAAGGAAGGGCTGTCGCTCATTTATAAAGCATCTGTTTTGCATACAAAATGCCCAAGTTCAGTTGCTGAAATCTCCTGCCAGGCCTGGGAAAAGGCTAGTCTCAAACCCTGGAGAGCTGGTGGTGGTCCAAATAGTCAAGACAAAGCCTATATATCAATATAACTTATGGTAACAAATACTGCTTCACTTGATATCAGTGTATAATTATAATAGTACTAATAATGAAAACTATGATATCATAGAGGAGCAGCTATACATCTCTTCTGAACAGATATAAGTATGGGATTAAATGATGGCACTCATAAATACAAGCTGTATTCATGGTCAAAAGCTCAAATGGCCTTAAAAGTGGATTTGGTCAATAAGCATATCAAGAACAACCAGTCATACTGGCTATATACAACCTCCAGATCATCTAGCTACTCTCTTTGCACCAGCAACAATGGTTTCCCCAAAATTACCAAGAAGTAGAAGGAGGAGGAGGAGGAGAAGGAGAAGAAGTAGTAGTAGTAGTTGTTGTTGTTGTTACAAAAAAGTATTAAAAAGGAGATACTGAAGGCACAGTCTAAAACTGTGCCAATAAGGAGGAAAAATGGAAGGCATCTGAAGAAACCAGAATGGTTGACTAAAGAACTCTCAGCTGAGCTAAATGTTAAGAGAAACATGTATAGGAAATGGAAGAAGGGGGAAACCACCAAAGAAGAATTTAAGCAGGTAGCCAGGAGGTGTAGGGAGCAGGTCAGAAAGGCTAAAGCACAGAATGAACTTGGGCTGGCCAGAGACATTAAAAACAATAAAAAGGGCTTTTTTAAATATGTCCACTGCAAAAGGAAAAAGAAGGAGACGATAGGGTCGCTGCGCAGAAAAGATGGCGAATTACTAACGGGGGAAGAGAAAAGGCAAAACTACTTAACACCTTCTTTGCCTCAGTTTTTTCCCAGAAGGATACAAGCACCCAAGCTGGCGGTTGGGGAGCAGGTGAGGAAGCAGGGGAAATGAGGTACGTAATAGGTAGAGGGGTGGTACAGGAATACCTGTCCACACTGGATGAATTCAAGTCTCCAGGGCCAGATGAATTGCATCCCAGGATATTAAAAGAACTGGCAGAGGTCATTGCGGAACCGCTTGCTATAATCTTTGAGAAATCTTGGAGGACAGGAGAAGTTCCAGCAGACTGGAAGAGGGCAAATGTTGTCCCCATCTTCAAGAAGGGAAAAAAGGAGGACCCAAATAATTATTGCCCAGTCAGCCTGACATCAGTACCCAGAAAGATCCTGGAGCAGATCATCAAACAGTCAGTTTCTAATCACTTAGAAAGCAAGGCGGTAATCACGAGAAGCCAACATGAATTTCTCAAAAATAAGTCATGCCAGACTAATCTTATCTCTTTTTATGATAGAGTTACTAGCTTGATAGATGAAGGGAATGCTGTGGATGTAGCATATCTCAATTTCAGTAAGGCCTTTGACAAAGTTCCCCATGACATTCTTGCAATGAAGCGGGTAAAATGTGGGCTGGACAGGGCTACTGTTAGTTGGATTTGTAATTGGTTGACTGACCGAACCCAAAGAGTGATCACGAATGGCTGCTTTTCATCCTGGAGAGAAGTGACCAGTGGGGTGCCACAGGGTTCTGTCCTGGGCCCAGTGCTGTTCAATATTTTTATCAACAACTTGGATGAAGGAATAGAGGGCATGCTCATCAAATTTGCAGATGACATCAAATTGGGAGGGGTTGCTAATACGCCAGAGGACAGGATCAAAATTCAAAATGACCTGGATAGATTGGAGAGCTGGGCCAAGGCTAACAAAATGAAATTCAACAGAGAGAAGTGTAAGGTCCTACACTTAGGTAGAAAAAAATGGAATACAGAAATATAGGACGGGGGACACGTGGCTGGATAGCAGTACATGTGAAAGGGATCTAGGAGTCTTCATAGTCCACAAGCTGAGCATGAGTCAGCAGTGTGATGCGGCAGCCAAGAAAGCCAATGCAATTCTCGGCTGCATCAATAGGAGTATGGTGTCTAGATCGAGGGAGGTGCTGGTACCACTCTACTCTGCTTTGGTTAGACCTCATCTTGAATACTGTGTCCAGTTCTGGGCACCCCAATTCAAGAAGGACATGGTCAAGCTGGAGCAAGTCCAGAGAAGGGTGACGAAAATGGTGAGAGGCCTGGAAGCCATGCCCTATGAGGATAGACTTAGAGAGCTGGGGATGTTTAGTCTGCAGAAGAGAAGGTTAAGAGGGGACATGATAGCCATGTTTAAATATTTGAAGGGATGCCATGTAGAGGAAGGAGAGGGCTTGTTTTCTGCTGCTCCAGAGACCAGGACAAGGAGCAATGGATTCAAGCTGCAGGAAAGGAGATCCCACCTGAACCTCAGGAAGAACTTCCTGACAGTCAGGGCTGTCCGGCAGTGGAACATGCTGCCTCGGAGTGTAGTGGAGTCTCCTTCCTTGGAGGTTTTTAAGCAGAGGCTGGATGGCCATCTGTCGGGAGTGCTTTGAGGATGTTCCTGCATGGCAGGGGGTTGGACTGGATGGCCCGTGTGGTCTCTTCCAACTCTACATTTCTATGATTCTGATTCTATGATTCTATATCCAAGTCACTATTGTCTCAATTGATGGAGAATGTGTCTGGATACGCTTCTGTCCTGTAGATGCATTATTAATAGTTCATGTTTATTTCTCCAAAATTAGTTCTTTTGAACATGAATTGTGTGGGGAGGGAGGGTATGACAAAAACTTTCAAGGTGAAAGCAAAAAGTTTCACCATGAAAGTGATGTGAAAGTCTATCCTGATAGAATGGCCCAATTAAGTTAATGAAAGTGATGAATTATGTATGGCTTATTTATTCATTTTAGCAGAGCCTCTGCCAGTTTATGAATGATGTCCAATTCTGCTGTATTTTTTTTTATTTTCCATGTCTTTATTATCCAACAACTTAATCCTTTGCTACTGAAAGTCTGTCTGCTTCTCCACTCCTTCATTGTTTACAGAATGAATAATGGATGACTGATCAAACTCACAGTTATAGGTTTGCCCACTGCACTTTCACCTTTTCATCTCACCTGTGATGCTGTTTTCTGTGCTCCTCTCCCCTCCCAGCCCCACGGCTCTAGCAGATTTGATCCATCTTGTAATATCCCTTACTCATCTGAGAGGTAGCAGAAGTTCACTTTTGATGTTTATTTGCCAGTGTCTTTATTCCTAAAGAGCTTTACAGTCCGAATGGACTGACTAGGATTCAAAAAGAGAATCTTAAAACATTCAGAGTGGTTCACGTCATGTATTCATCCATCATTATGTTTTTATGAAGCAAGCCATCAGGAACACTCGCAATTGGTTTTGTTGATGTTTTTGAAAAGAGAAATGGACTTGCCCTTAAAACTCACCAACTTTTATATGTCTTGTAAATGCAAGTGTGGAGCCTGTCCCAATTGTAAAATGCCACAGGTACAGGGAGATGTATGATTAAAAGTGAAAAAATGCCATAGGCTTATAGATCATTGACAAACCAATCCTCACAGTCAAACGGATGTGGAGAAAAATGCAAAAGTGCACTTCATCACTTTTGAACTTTGTATAAAGTCGATGCTTAGAGAGATAAGGGTGGAACAGTTGGCCATCTCAGGTCCAAAATGCGGGGGGGGGGTCCTAAAATGAGAAAAGATCAGGCAGAAAAGAAATAAAGGAAGGAAGAGATCTATTTTGTGGATATAAGCTGTGGATTTAAAACATTCTGTATGTGCTTTGATTTGTATTTTAATTTCTGAGGAAGGAAGGAAGGAAGGAAGGAAGGAAGGAAGGAAGGAAGGAAGGAAGGAAGGACGGACGGACGGACGGACGGACGGACGGAAGGGCTATTTAAATGACACATCTAAAGGTCCAAAAAATGGCAAATCTATTGTTTCTCTAGACTTTTCCAACAGTCATTTAAAGTTTTTTTTTCCCCTTATCCAATTAAGACTAGTGTTGGTCCTGTCCTAGGCCTAAATCCACATGCTGGCACCAAGTAGAGTAAATGCACTGAAGCAATGGGAACTTAACATGTCAACATCTATGTCACTTACATTAATTTAGTGGGGCTACTATACTTGGCTATAACCATTGAATTTAGGCTGCAATATACAGGACTGGCCCAAGATGTGAGTCACAGGACAAGACAGTACTCCTTCACACCCATTCCCTACCCTCCAATTGTCCCAATTTGACAGAGTCAGTGTCTATTAAGCCTTTGCTGTCCACTTTTTCAATATCCCAGTTTCTCTCTCCTCCTCCCACTTTCCCCCTTTGTCCTCAGCTTACTTTAGTTGCTGCAAATAGAGTTTAAAGTGCAAATTAGTCTGCATCAACTCAGCAGGGGGAGAGGAGAGGAAGGAGTGGATTCTTGCCTTTCTCTGTTGATTCAGAAAAAAGCAAACTGTGGCAGCCCCTCCTAGCTTTTGTTCTCTTCCTTAATAATAACTTTTGCCATCTTGACCATATTCTGATGTTGCTTGGCCATACATGTCTCAGGGCCTTTCTGCACCACACTGTTATAGTGCTATTTTTCCACTTTGAACATCCTATGGAATCCTGGGGTTTGCAGTTTCGGGAGGGTCATTTAGAATTCTCAGCCAGAGAGCTCTTTGGCCTCAGTAAAATACAAACCCCAGAATTCCACAGGATGTTGAAAGTGGAATAATAGCACTATATCGGTGTAGTGTGGAAAGGCCCTCAGTTTTCATCTGTGAAATACTGGAGAGTATGCCATTCCTCACAGAGAAGTGAACCAGTCTAAACACTGAATTTCACTTCAGTACTAAGGCACTGTCTTCCACAGCACCTGAGGACAGCAGGCTAGTGTAGAGGACATAGGCTATGTGGCATACCAAGCTCTATCCTTCAATAGAGGGGAAAAGCCAAGGAATTGCTGTCTTCACTGTCTCCATCTCAGGCACTTGCCCCACTTTACATAATGGCAGGACAAGCCCTGATAATCTTAAAAGGAGGGCTTAATGTACAAACCCAATTACATGGCGTCAAGTTTACCAAGCTTTCAGCAGAAGCTAAAATATTTTATTTTTAAATTTTTCATATATACACATATACTGTAAAAAAAATTCAACTTGTCAAAGGACAGTGTACACATTTTACAACAGCCATAAAAAGTCATTTTATAGTACTAGTGACTTGCTACAGGATGTGTTTTATATTGCTTTAACAGGACTTGGCTTTAAGCCTCATGCTTAACAACCAAGGCGTGTTGTTCGAGCAGTAAAGCACACACCCTGTCGTGTGTTTTCCATTTATTATCCTCTTGTACAGTAAC
The DNA here is from genome assembly GCA_948472985.1 of Iguana delicatissima. NCBI lineage: Eukaryota > Metazoa > Chordata > Lepidosauria > Squamata > Iguanidae > Iguana > Iguana delicatissima. The sequence goes on along the minus strand of CAOKZL010002281.1, from coordinate 70,064 downwards.
TGTAATTTGAAAGTGAACTTGGTAAAGATCCCAACAATGGATTTGGTGAAATATCAACCAACCACTGTTTAGCTCAAAAATTCTGAGCAAAAATCTAACATTTTAATGCCAATAACCTAGAAACATATTTTCTAATTTCATAAATGTGCTTATTTCAATTATTTTCATCCAGCTCTTCAGGTAAAATAAAATGACTTACAAAGATCAGTAATATGACAGCCCTTTCCCTTGGGCTTACCATCAAAAAGAAAAACAAAAAAAGGATTGGAAGAGATGAGGAAAAAAGCAAACTGAGCCACTGCTAATTCTTAGTTACAAAGATGGAAATTCTTGATCACTGATGACAGAAATGGCCTAGATTGCAAATAAATTGGTTTGTTACTATTAATGGAACCAAAATTTTATTACCTGGCTTTTCACTGCCCTTTGTCCTCTGTCCTTTCGTGACTAAGAAGAGATGTGACTTCTGCCTGCATCAACTCTCCCTCAAGACCACTTTGTAACAACTACTGAAGCAAACATTTAATACAAAATGCAGGCCTGAGACTCTGGCATGATCACTTTTCTTCTCATGTATGATGTTTAACATTCTAGCTCGATAAAGAAGCCACTAAGCTTCAAAACCTAATGTAATCATGTATTTTGCACTAATTGGTTGGCCTCAAACCTCTGTGCCACTGTGACATTTTGGATTTTTTTTTCTGCATGGCCAACATGGAAATCCCTCACTATGTGTTCTTGATGAAATTAGATTCTACTCAGACTTAATTCTCTACTGCTGTTGTTTCCACCTATTTTGTTTTCTGCTTGGCCACATCTGCATCCTATTTATCCAATGGGAACAACTTTTAGAACCCTTTAGAACAGTGGTTCTCAACCTGTGGGTCACCAGATGTTTGTGGACTTCAGCTCCCAGAACCCCTGAGTATTGACCATAGTGGCTGGGGCTTCTGGGAGCTGAAGTCCACGAACATCTGGGGACCCACAGGTTGAGAACCACTGCTTTAGAAAATAGAGGAAGGTGTTTCTCCTGCTCTGAATTACACCAGGAAAAGTGGGGGGTTATTATTTTTTTATTATGTTTCATTGAGTATATACTTATTTGTTTGGCTTTTGCTATTCACCCAGTCTTTTGGAAGGGGTACATTACAGATCAAAACAAATATTGCTCTGAAGTGTCATGAGCATAATGCACCATGATTAAACAGCAGGGCTACACTAGCTAGGGAAAAGAACTACAACATCTAATACACATATTTCTAGAGTTTGGTCATTATATATACTGACATGGGTGTGGCCCCCTAAATCAAAAAGATTGTTTTATTTGCTACTGTGTTGATTATGACAAAGACTACTTTAGGGCTTCACTGCTCATCTTGTTAAATCTAATTTACCTAGTAACAGTAAGAAAGGAAGATTCCTTGATTTTCCCTCCAGCCACAAGCACAAATATTTGGAAGGTTATTGCATATGTAATGTACAGAAAATCAGGCAGACATAGAAAGCAAGCAAAACTATGGAATAATCTTTGACTTTCATCTTTTTAAAGAAAAAAAAACAAATTCTGCAACAATAGTCATGAGTGCTTGCTTGTTTCATACCTTTAAACATTTCACAAATGAATGCCGGGACATGTGCAGACCAGTCACATCAGAGTGTTTTCAAGACGGCAAAAGTTATTAATGAGGAAGAACCCACACAGAAGAGGTTGCAGCACTTTGCTTTTGCCTGTGCCTCCAGGGAAAGGCAAGATTCCACTGTCCCTTCTCCTTTCCTCTCCTCCTCCCACCTGCTAAGTTGAATATAGACTATTTTTGCACTTTTAACTCAATCTGCAGCAACTGAAATAAACCAAGGAGAAAGGGCAAAAGGGAGAGGTATAGACAAAAAAAACTAGGACATTTCAAAAGTGGCTGAAAAGTGGGACAACTAAGGATTAACTGGAACTGTTCCTGCCAAATCAGAAGAGTTAGAGGGTATGATGTTTAGTTTTTTTTACCCATCTATTTTTAGATTTTTCTTTTTAACTCTGGTTTCATTGTATATTCACTTTAGAAGAGTCCTGCTGGATTAGACTGAAGGCCTGGGTAGCTTGGCATCTTGTTTCCCGTTGTGACTAGCCAGTTCTTTAGGGCAATGCTTCCGAAGCTATCTGATATGGGAAACAACAATTTCACACACACAACCAATGTGCCAGGGACCAGGACCATATCAGTGCCTATTAGCTACAACTGCTTCATTCTTTCCTGGAAACTCTCCACAGACTGCCCGCTGATAGCTCATAAAGTCATAGAATCAAGGAGTTGGAAGCAGCCTCGAGGACCATCTAGCTCAATTCCCTGATCAATGGAGGATCTCCCACTAAAGCATTCCCAAGAGATAGCTGTCCAGTCTCTTTTTGAGACCCAACCACATCTCTAGGCAACTGATTCTATTGCAGAACTGCTCTTACTGTCAAGAAGTTCCTTCTAATGTTCAACTGAAATTTACTCTCTTGCAACTTAAAACCGTTAGACTTGGCCCTACCTTCTGGGGCAGCAGAGAACAGGCCTGACCCCTCCTCTCTGACAGCCCTCAAGGTATTTAAAGAGTGCAATCATGTCACCTCTCAGTCTTCTCTTCACCAAGCTAAACATTCCTAGCTTCTTCCAAGTATAGTCAAGTTTTCCACAAGGACATACACAGGCCCTCCTCATGCTTTTAACTTGGTGGATGAGAAGCTCATCAACCATTGTGCAATGAGTGAGTTCAAGCCAGTTGTGCAACTGCAGCAACCACAAAATGTGGCTAGTGTGCAGTGTATTTACACTGCACTGAAAATGTATAACAGGTTGTGTATTCTTATCTGGTTGCACTTGGATCACCTTAGGAAATAACGTGGAGAGTGCTTATACCTATCACATTGGCTTCATGGTTTCAGAAGACCATAAAAGCAAAACTGTTATGTAGAAAAATGTCTATGAGCAAGCCTTATTTTGTAAGCCTTTAAACATTTGTTCCTGTGCAGACACAGCAGTCATACGTTGCTGTCTGCATTTATGGCTCCACCAGGTATGATTCTACAAACCAGAAATTCAAGTAGCTTAATGAGTGTAAACCCAACAGTTTTATTATCTCTGCTCTACCTTCCCTCTCTCTCTCTCTCTCCTTTTTATGATGATTCCTAAATCAGTTTAGATTTTCACCTTGTCCAAGCATCACATCCTTGAGAACACCTGCCCCATGTTGTTAACGAATTATTATTAGAGTAAATGCTATGTGGTTCAGTTGCCATAAAATGTAAATAAAACATTTATGGCAGGGTGTGCAAAACTAAAAATTTAAATTAATCACATGAACATAGCAGTAGCAAAACCAAAGGCTGAGTTCTTTCTTTAAAAAAAAATCCACCTGGAATGTATCATTTGAATGCTGTGGACTAAAGATGTTAAGTTTTTGAGAACCTTCTCATAGGCTCAAAATATTAGAATAATGATCATGAGTGGAATCCAAAAGGTCATGCTCACTAGAATCCATGCAACTGTATAGAACTTAAACCAGTGGGGAGAATCATGTGGTCCTTCAAATGTTGTTGGAATGCAATTCCCAACATGTCTCAGTACTCAGAATGCTGGCTAGAGCTAGTGGAAGTTGCTTTCCAGAGACATCTGGAGGGCTAAATAATCCTCATCCCTGATTTAGAGTAATTTTGAAAGAAAATAGGCAAATTGCTACTGAACCAATGATCTAGAAAATTCAACAAATTAATGGAGAACAAGAGGTTATCACTAGCAAGGCATGAGGGTGATATGCTGTCTCCAAGATCAGAGGCAGCACATTTCTGCATTACCAGTTGCTGAGGAACAAAAGGAAGAGGTACAGACTTTATGTCCTCCTTGTGGGTTTTCCATCTATTTATTTCCATCTATTTAGTATATCTTGTGGGAAATAAGGATCTGATATAGCTTCTTAAGTCTTCCTAAATATATGATTATATATTCCTTTGAAAGCAATAAAAGCAAAGTGTTGTTGTCATGTGCTGACATTCTTGCCAACACCTGTTCAAAAGCGGTTTGCCATTGCCTTCCGCAGAGCCTGAGAGAGAGTGACTTACCCAAGGACACCCAGTGGTCTCCAAGGCAGAGCAGTGATTCAAACTCTGGTCTCCTGGAGTCCTAGCCCAATACTCAAACCATTACAATATGCTCTAAAATCTCCAGGAGAGACACTTTTCTCTTTCGCAACACCTTCAAAGGAACTTCTACTGTGAATGTGATAGAAGACTCTCTCTCTGGCTGCTCCTAGACTTTGGATCTCTTCCCCTAGGGAAAGAAAGATTACTCCTTTTGTGCTGTCTTTTCAGCAGCAGGTGAAGACCTTTCTATTAGAGCAAGCCTGTTAACAGGAGAAGGGCTTTTTACTGCTTTATACTATTTTTAATCTTTGCTTTAAAATAGTATTTTAAATGGTTTTAATACTATTTGTTAGTTTGACACTGCTTTAAACTCAACCTCTGTATGTTTTTCATTCTGAGTTTTTATTGTAATCTTCTGTCTTTTGTAAGCCACCTTGTGGCTGGGGAAAAGGTGCAGTATAAATAAAGCAGTGGAACAGATAAACGAGCATACCGTTCCATTCACCCAGTGTGAAGGCTGATCTACATATAATAAGAATCAACAGATTATTGCTAGAAATAATTTCTGTTTGGTGGCATGACAAAACCCCTCTTAGCAATAACATAGTACTAAGCACCAGTCCATGTTATGGAGATGATCCTCAGTGGTACAACAATCCCTGCCTCTGTGCAAGAACATATGATGCTTCCTTGCAACATTTTTATAATTAAAATTGCCTATGAATTTTTAATATTCATGGTTCTAAATACTACATCTGTGAAGAAATCCCAGAATCTCTGAATACAGAAAGCTATATCATATGGGCAATGCAACATTCCACAAAGAGCCAGCTCAAACATGTTGTCCCTCCTACATGATCAAGTTTATATGCCAAGGATGCCTTACCTAATTGCTTCTTGCTGCTCTCCTCCCACCTTTGAAACAGGAAACAAGTTTGATTCTTCACTCCTTCACTCCTGAGTATAAAAATATTGATCCTAGATAAGATCTTGAAAGAGTGCAATAGAGTACAGGTTAATAGGCATCTGACTGGGCTTTTGAGCAGAAACTGCCTGTTTTAACAAACTTAAGTCCAGGACAGAATGAGGAAACAGAACAACCAGATTCTGAAGATGTTGCGCATCTGCACACACATGTGCAGTCTTTTATCTATTAATAAATGCATGGCTTATCCTATAAATACAAAAAAGTATCAGGATGGTTCTACAGAACATCCTATTAAAAACTGCATCATAAAATACAGGCTAGATTAAAACAGCAGATAATGCAACAACAAACAAAAAGCATTCAATACTTTTTTAAAAAATAAAAGTCTGTGTTAAAAAGCCTAGGGAAATGACTAAGTCTTCACCTAATGTTGAAATATCTAGGTAGATGTCCAGTAAGTCTCCCTGGGGAGAACGTTCCACAGTAAAATGCCAACACAAATAAGGCTCCCTCCTTGGTTATCACCAGCTTCACCTTAAGCTTCATGGTAACTCTAGTGTATAGGTAAGCTATATGGAAGTCAGATTAATGTTCCTGCAGCTACTTTGATCTTATAGTATGCAGGCCAACTCAGGAGCATTCCATTTATTCATTTGTTTTACTGAATTCTACAGTTTTTAGCCAACAGAAAAACTACACTGAGTTTCCCATTCAGTCAATACAGTTACAGTATTAGCTATATTGCTGCTGCTACTACAGTTGGCCCTTCACATTCAGTACGGTTAGGTGTGCAGGACCCCTACAAAAGTGGAAAAACTGCAAATATCAGTGGGGGTGTGGGGGTGTGGGGGTGTGTGGGTGGGTGGGTAAGAAGGGGGCCGAGGTAAGATAGTGAGAGCGGGCACCCAGTGTCCAAACCAGGTCAGGGAAGGGAGAGAGTAAGGGGGTGAGTTGGCATAGCGGTCTTATACTTCCTCTCTCTGCTCATCTCTTTCCTTGAGTGTTGGGGAGGGACATCAGGAGAGGGCTCCTAGTGCTGAGAAATCAGGGTGTGAGCCACCTGTTGCTGGCCAGGGAGCAGCTGGTGGAGGAAGAGAAGGAACAGAGGTGGTTTTTTAAAGTGCTGCATGACCTGATTGGAGTTGCCGAGAAGGAAGATTCCTCCAGGAAAGAAGAGCCTGAGGTGGGTGGGGCAGGGGTTGTAGAACATTTCAAACCTGCAAAAGTTAAACTCATGGATGTGGAAGCCTGACTGTATAGAAACATCACCATTTGAAGAATTTATGAACCATATAAGGTAAGAAGATCAAATAGATGTGATGCTTCTCCAAGTGATGTGATAAAAAGGATGGAATACCGAAATATATGACTGACATGCAAAATGAAATATTCCACCCACTTTCGTCACTGAACTGAGAGTCTGTTTATATATTCAGCAGAATTAATTAAGAAAGCTTTTCTTGAAAAGTTCCACTTTGACTTGTAGGCAGAGGAGCATATATTTGAATGTTCCAAAATCTAAAACTTTCCTTGCACATACTAAATTACCATGGTAGGGTTCAGCCAGCTTATCTAGATTTCTGTCATTTTTCTATGTACAAGCCTGTGACAGAAAGAATGAGAATTTTAAAAACCAGATACTCCATATATACAATAATAAAGTCCAGGAAAATTTTTCTACCTGATTTGATTCAAACTGAATCCTGAAGCATAACACCACAAAGATAAATACAGTCTTGAACTCTATGACTTAAAGTGCAGATGGGATACTTCTTACTTCTATCCATCCTGCCCAGTGTGAACAATCCATCTGTAACTTAAGTTAGTGCTTCTCTCCATTGAAGAAACTATTGCATTAGGGAGAAAAGCTCTTGCCTAACCCTTTGTCTGGTATGCTAATATGGACAGTATGCATAAGTGCATGCATGTCCGATTTAGCATAGGGAGAATTCTGGCAAGCAAATTCCCCTTGCATTCTGATGTACAAGAGTAACCAAATAATCAACTGCCACATAATTATTCTGAAGTCATAGATCCAGAAAACACACAATAGTATTGCCAGAAAAAAAAAGTGCTATGTTTGCAACTAGAAGGTACATTTATAGACCACTTCCACAGCAGTGGGTTGTGAATCCTTTTCAGATTTTAGGCTGAACTTTAAAGGAGTATCCAAGACAAGAAACCCTACCCCAAAATAAGTATAGCACCTTGGATAGCACCTTTAAGGTATGGACTTGAAATCCAGAGCAGATTCATTGGCCCAGTGAGGTGGATACTGCTAGCTGCCACTGGCTGGATATACTCTTGAGTCATCAGTGTTCTCACTGTGCTCAAGTTATTTCCAGAAGACTGAAGTGTTTAAAAGAAGCAGTATGGACAAGATCTAATGTAGATAGTAACCTTTGGTTCTCAGAGACATTAGCTGCATCTTTTAAATACTGAAGTTGCATTCAAATTTTTAAAAGAAATCATTATTCACCAAAAGATTTTCTTCATTTGTTTTTTAAGACAGAATTTAATAATAATAATAATAATAATAATACTATGAAATGTTATGATTCTCTATCTCCTACTTTCTCTCCACCATACACCATCAGAAAACTCGGTTTCAGCACTAGATAAACCAGTCCTAAGTGCAGACTTGCTTGTGTTAACTTCATTGTTAGTGGTGCGTGTGCGTGTGCGTGTGTGTGTATTCTAAACGCTCACAGTTTTTTTAAAAAAAAGAATTTTGAACGATTGAAGTGACTGGCATTTTCTAATTATTATTTCAGAAGGAAAAATAGCTTGGTTGACCTATTAAACCATTAGCTGGCTTCAGGATATTCATGCTTGAGGTAGCCCTTAAAGTCTATTGTGTTGTCTGTGTGTATGTTTGGAAAGAGGTTAAATTACCCAGCATGATCTCCAGAGGAGGAATGTTGACTTCAAACAGAAATCCCCCTCCCCACGCTATTGAATACAGAAAGACCAGCCAGCTGGGCTGGTGCACAGTCTCACTGATCTACAGCAGATTAAATGGCCAATAAAACTGTAGCACCTCCCTTCCCTTTAGACATACACACAGATCACTAAATAATTATCAGTCACCCATACCAATCCACAAGTCAGTCAAGGCATGGTGAGCTTTAATCCTATTAGCATGATTAAATTATGCCATATGCAAATAGTTTAGTTTAGCACTGAATTCCAGACATTTGTACAAATGACTGGGAAGTCATCACTTGTTAATATTTTCAACACCACACAGAAGGCAGAAGAGGAACTCTTTAAAATGCAGTCCAGATTTTTGCCAGAATAACTGGTTCTGAAAAAAAGGTACTTTAAAATACTATGGGAGGGCAAACAATGCAGTGTAATGATTTGAGCACTGGGCTATGAGTCTGGAGACGAGGTTTGAATCCCCACTCAGCTGTCTCAGTCTGAGGTTGGCAAAGGCAAACCGCCTCTCAAAAAATCTTGCCAAGAAAACCCTGTGACAGATACACCTTTGGGTCACCATAAGAGAGAAATTTCTTGGAAAAAACACAACCACCAACAACCTTAGATGCAATTCATCTTTTCATGGCCAGGAAAAGACAATCTACAGAGTTGTGGGGGGAGGTTAAGGGCCCATCCTCTGGGTGGGTTGCATTTTGCCCATGCCTCCTTTATAAAACCATCAGGTACAGTAGTGCCAGTGAGTACACAGTGCAGTGGTTTGCTATTGGAAGAACTCTGGGAGACCATGGTTCAAATCCCAGCTTGGCCTGGAAACCCTATGAGTCATCTTGGGCAAGTCATAGTCTCTCAGCTTCAAAGGAAGGCAATGGCAACTTCCTGTGAATAAAACTTGCCAGGAAAATGCTACAATAGGGTGACTGTAAGTCTGAGTTGACTTGAAGATACATAACAGCACACAACAATGCCACTGTAAAAGTGTCCCAGTTTGAAAGAAACACTTAAGACACCTTGCACAGGTCATAACAAATTACTGTTATTCTTATAGTTATACCTTTGAATGCATTAGCAACAGTAGGCATGTTGTGTAATCTAGGGCCATTCCCACACTACACTGTTATAGTGCTATTATTCCACTTTCAACACCCTGTGGAATTCTGGGGTTAGTAGTTTACTGAGGCCAAAGAGCTCACTGGCTGAGAATTCTAAATTCCCTGCCCAAAACTGCAAGCCCCAGGATTCCATAGGATGTTGAAAATGGAACAGTAGCACTGTAACAGTATAGTGTGGAAATGGCTTAAGAAAGAGCCAGAAAACTCTTTCTACAGAAATTTCCCCGTTAATCAACTCCTTCAGCACTGAGCTACACAACCACTCAAAAGAATCTGGTTGGTTTTTAAGGAAAGAAGCTTCTGGAATGTTCTACTCTGGACCACGAAGTGAGGAGTGGCAGGAAATATACTGCAGTATTTTTAAATGTTCTCCGAGAACAACAAAAGAAAAAGAGCACATCAGAGAGCAGAAAGCGTTTGGATATGCTGGTTTAGCTACAGGTAGGGAGTCAAATAAAAACGATGAACAAAGAGACGGAGAGGTAACCACACATGTCCCCGTCCCACGCTCGCGCCTTACGCCTAGCGCGCGCTGCGCTTCCAGGGGCGCGCGCCAAAGGAGGCGACAGCGCGCAGAGCGCGAGGCGGGTGCCTCCCTTTCCCTTTCCCTTTCCCTTTCCCTTTCCTTTCTAGAGAGGGACAGAATTAAAAAGGCGCCGCAGAGGTCCCTTCGCGGCGCGCGGGCGCGGCTTTCTTCTCTCTTCTTACACCGCCTCCCTTTGTTCTGCCCGCCCGCCCTCTCCCCCTGCCCTGCACCCCACCGGTGCCCTCGCGTGCTGCCGGCTCCTGGGAGGCACCGCTTCGGCCTGGCTGCCGCGAAGCGCTCCTGGAGGGCTTGACTAATGCTGGCTGTTGTGCTCCGCTGGGCCGCGGGGGTAGGGGATGATGAAGAGAGGATGATGGGGAGGGTGTTCAATGCGCTCGCCGCGGCTCCCTGAGGGGCGGCCTGAATAGCCCCTCCGCTCACCAGCTGACAGCGCGTGCTCTGCTCCAGACGCCCCGGCCCTGGCAGCCAGGAGACGTTGCCAAGCCGCCGCGCGCGGGCACGAGGCTGGGAAGGGAAGACGGCGAGTGCGCGCGCGCGCGCGCGCGCTCCCACGGTCTCCTTTGGGCAGCGCCGACACGCTGGAGAAGTGGCGACCCCTTTTCTTTCTCCCTTAATTTCTCGAGGTTCTCACGATTTCGTCTTTTCCTTTCCTCCCACAAATGCAGTTTTGGAAAGAAAGGCGTCAGGGGTAGATAACACTGCTCTCTGGCCATTGGGCACCAGGCCCCTCTAGGGCTGTTATTCCACTTTCAACAGCCTATGGAATCCTGGCGTTTGCCTCAAGGGCCCCCCCCGAAACTGCAAACCCCAGGATTCCATTGGATGTTGAAAGTGGAATAATAGCACTATGACAGTCTAGTGCAGAAGTGGCCTCTATCCACAAATTGCAACCTTAATTTCAAAAAATAGAAAGCTAATAGCTTTAGGATGGTTTTGTGCAACTCTCTCATGCATCTTAATTCATCAAGAGAGTCCCATTGGTGCTTACTGTCAGGTTGATGTGCTCTGGAATTCGTGACTTTTAAAATCCAGGATAAAAAGAGCCAGGGCTTGTAAGGTGAAAGCTAGAAAATCTCCATCAAATCGAATTTTGACTGGGATTAGTAATCAAAAAAGTTATACACACATACAGGTTGCAAAACAGCATGTTTGGGAAGAGAAGGAAGATCCCCTGTTGGGAAAATTCATACATGAAATTAGATTAGTTTGAACATTATCCTTAAGTTATGTAGCTGTTCAGAAACTAAATAAGGCCTCATTCTTTATTATTATTATTAAAGCAGTAATTTCTGGAAAAGATTCTTTATATTTAGATTATTAGAATGAGGGCGAGGCGCTTACTTGGAAGGAGGAAATTGAGGAGGTATACTCTCAATTAATATTTCTTAAAAACACATTTACATTCTTCTTCCTATCTGCTGGATCTATTGATTACCCACAATGGTTCCCATTAAATATAATGGGCTATGTCCAAGTGAGCGTGGTTGAGATTACAAAATACATTTTAAAGTGATGTCTTAGTCAGGCCTCTAAAACTCACATGTTTTGACAGAAATAAAGATGTTCCATTCTGAGCATGGGAATTTTACTGATATGGTGTCAATGCATATTTTGTCTTAAGTATTCAGTAGAGCATACAGCAAAAGTGATTACTTGGGACTGACTTTCCGGTCAACAGACAAAGGAGCAAGCAGTGATTTCCAGTGTTAGACCCATTCACCAGCAGTTACCACTGTTCAAGGAAAGTTAAGTAAACATGCATAAGATCAAGTTCACTATTTACCATTTTGGCATGAAGAAAATATCCAGTGAAATCAAGACAGTGTGTGTGTGCGTGTGCCTGCATGTGTGTTGGAATCAGGTCACAGATATGATTCAAATCACAATATGAATCTTTTAAATTGCAAGGTTCTGTTCTGGTCCCAGTACTATTCAGCATCTTTATCAAAGATTCAGATGGTAGAACAGAGGGCATTCTTACCAAACTTGCAGATGACACTAATAACTCAAAATGATCTTAATAGTTTAGAGAGCTGAGTCAAAACTAACAAAAATCAGTAGAAATGTAAGGCACTACATTTGGGCAGGGAAAAAAATTGAAATGCACAAATAAAATACTGGTGACACCTGACCTGACCACAGTACATGTGTAAGGAATCTAGGAGTCTTATTGGAACACAAGCTGAGCATATGTCATCAGTGTGATGTGGCAGCTAAAAAAGACAATCTGATTTTAGGCTGCATCAATGGGGGTATAGTGTCTAGGTCAAGGGAAGTGATAGTACCACTTTTTTCTGCTTTGGTCAGACCCCACTTGGAATACTGGGTCCAGTTCTGGGCACCACAGAAGGATATTGACAAGCCAGAATGTGTCCAGAGGAGGGTGACCAAATGATAAAGGCCTGGAAGCATGCCATATGAGAAGTAGCTTAGGGAGCTGGGTAGGTTTGCCCTGGAAAAGAGAAGGTTAAAAGATGACATGACAGCTATGTTTAAATATGTGAAGGGATGTCATATGGAAGATGGAGCAAGCTTGTTTTCTGCTGCTGCAGAGACTAGGACATGGAGCAATGCCTTCAAACTTCAGGAAAAGAGATTCCATCTAAATATCAGGAACTTCCTGATGGTAAACGCAGCTCAACAGTGGAATATGCTGCCTCTGTGGAGCATGGTGGAATCTCCTTCCTTGGATGTTATAGAGAAAGGCTGGATGGCCATCTGTCAGGAATGCTTTGATTGTATTTTCCTGCATAGCAGAGGGTTGGACTTGATGGCCCTTGTGGTCTCCTCCAGTTCTATGACTCAGCGATAAAATAGGTCTGGGGAGTGTGCGGCCTCGGATTGTTTTGAACTTCATTTCCCATAACCCCTTAATATTGACCATGCTAACTGGGGCATCTGAGAACTGGAGTCTAAACTGTTTGGAGGGTCAAAATATATCTCTCGCTGCTACAAATAGTTGGCCAGGGAATGATGCAGCCTTCCAGGTGTCTTTGGGTTTTTCTTAACTCCCAGCATTCCTCACCATTGCCTAGGCTGGCTAGAGCCACTGCCTGGCTTTGCAGTCTGACAGTTTGCATAAGGCCTAAATAAATAAATAGATAAATAAATAAATGGCCATCATGCTTTCCCCTCTTGAGACAGGCAGTTTCTAAGCATGCCTCATTGGAACTGGTGTGGGCAAATCTGACCATCCATGTTCTTGGCCTACAACTTCCATCAGTTCTAGCCAGCATAACCAATGGTGAGATACTGTGGAATCAAATCCCAAAAGTATGTGGAGGACCACAATTACCCACCCCTGCCTTGGAAATAGAATGGAGAGGGAATGCTGATGCATAGTGTTCCACTATGGACTACAGGTGGGATATATAATTTTTGAATGTTCCCTGTGGTTTTTCTTTCTTTGTTGTATTTGTTATGTGCCTTCAAGTCATTTCTGACTTACGGTGATCTAAGGTGACTCAGTCACAGGATTTTCTGGGGCTGAGAGTGTGTGATGCTCCCAAGGTCATCCAGTGAATTTCCAAGGTCAAGCAGGGAACTGAACTTTGGTCTCCAGTGTCATATCCCAATGCTCAAACCATGACATCATGCTGGTTCTCACCTGCAAATAGAAAATTGTCATATTGCCAAGAAATATTGTGATCATCAAAAGGAGGAAGTGGTAGGTTTGTTGTCCTCTGCCCTAGCACATAGGACCAAGTCTAATGGCTTTAAGTTGCAAGGTTGAACAATTGAACATTAGAAAGTACTTTTTGACAGGAAGAGCAGTTTGGCAATGGAACCAATTGCCTAGAGAGTTTGTGGGGTCTCCTCTGGATGACTTCAAAAAAAGGCTGGACTGCTACCTGCTGCTGGGGATGCTCTAACTGGTGATCCTGCACTGAGCAACAGGGTTGAACTCAGTGGGGTTCCTTCCAGCTCTGTGATACTAGGAGTCTTTGTCAGATTACTAGAAATGGTGTTTAAAATAAAGAGGGGTTTTTTTTAATCACTAGAAGAGGATTTTTAAAAACAGGTGTGATTTTAAAGGAATTCTAGTCCATTATATATGAAACCCCAGATAATAACCACACTTAACCACAGCCTGTTTCTACACATGTTGCATCTCTCTTGTTGTGTTCTGTGGTCACCTGTGGCAATTTGCTTGTGTTTCACTGGATGAGGTGAATGACCAGATCTCAGGCTTGCATCTAAGACTGCACTTTGTTTTTTTGTTTTAATATTCAAAGTATGAAGAACCAATAGAAATTATATCTTGCATGCAAACCATTCAAGCAGATTGCTGTTCAATTCATAACAGCCTGAAAATTCCACCATGGAGGGCTATTGCTTTGAGCCTTCCCCACCCACCAAGATCTGAAACAACCTACACAACTTCCTCCCACAATACAAAGAAATATGCTTGGATTGATAAAACCACTGAAAGTTTCACACAAGTACAAAGACAGCGTGACTCATTTCACACTCTGATGCCCAGCTCAGCCAAGTGTTAACATGGTCCAGCTATGCTCTGCCTCATTGACTAAAAAGCCTTTAAAAAAGAAAAAGAAAAACAGAATTCCTCAGTGGGCTATCATTCGTGAAAACTGTTCTCAAGTGACAGAACACTCCCAAGGCTCAAATCGAACACGTTTCAAACTATTTTTTCTTGGAAACGAGGAGCTCAACCCTACTTACTAAGCAGTCACACCGCTAATCCCACAGGGATTTTTCCCCCTTTCTAACCAATTCTAAATAGGACTACAGGCAAAGCCCCTGTCATCTTTCCATAGAATTTCACTTCCAATCCAAATAAGCCTGCTTTGTTTTCCAGAAGCCTACATTTCTTTGCTTACCTACCTAGAATTAGTCTAATTAAGCTCAAGTGGATTTAGGCAAGGGGAAGTTCATTTTTAAGTAAAGGCCGGATGCTGCTGTATTTAAACATGCCTGACAACTTGGAAGAAAGCTTCACTGTGTTCCATGGGCAAGGTGTTCATTTTGTTCAGTGTGGCTTTTACTCCCAGGAAAGTGTGCATACAGCCTGAATTGCACTTCCAGCTACAGCTCCTGGCATCCCCTAGCCACTGTGCTCAGGGATTCTGTAGCCTTTTTTCCAAACGTTGATTACCTTCAAACATGTGAGCAATCAAGGATTTCTGTCCTACACTGTTATAGTGCTATTATTTCAACATCCTAGGGAATTCTGCCCTTTGTAGTTTACCGAGGCCAAAGAGCTCTCTGGCTGAGAATTCTAAATGCCCTTCCCCAAGCTGCAAAACCCCGGGATTCCACAGGACGTTGAAAGTGGAATCATAGTATTACAACAGCGTAGTGAGGAAATGGGCTTCTTTTGTAAGTCCCGTCGCTGGTTGCAAACCGGATAGTGAAACAAGCGCAAATCTCGTCTTCCCAAGCATTTGAACTTCAAGCAGTGGTCCAACTTTTTTTCCTGGCAATCAAGAGCGGTTTGATTCGTTCGTGTGTGTGAGTGAGTGAGAGAGAGAGAGAGAGAGAGAGAGTGTGTGTGTGTGTGCGTGCGTCTTTCTGCGAAACAAACGCTTAAACGGGCCTGGAAATCTGAGCCAAAACGCTACTCTCCGTCCTCTCGCCTTCCCCCTCCTGCCCTCAGCAGGATCCTTGGAGGTACTTCCCGTCCCATTGATTTCAAGGGAGCTGCTTCCCAGCTGATGGGCTCCGGAGGCGCGCGCACACGCGGGGGGTGCCGATGCCTTGCTAAAGGCCCCCACGTCCCTCGCCCTCTCCTTTGTTTGCCGGGGGGAGCCATTAAGCATGCTTTGCGCGCACACGCCCCGAACCGATTCCTTCGCCCCCAGTCTCTTGGATACTTGCATCCGACTGGGGAAAGGTAGAGAAGCTAATTGCTAATAATGGAGAGAAAGGAACCAGCCAGCATAGCGGGAGTAGCCTCGGCATATGGCGAATGAGCGGCCTCCGGCGCTCAATATTCACGTTTCCAAAATATTAATGAGCTTGGAGAGACCTGCAGCTCCCCTGGTCCAGCTTGTTAACGGGGAGCGCAAGAAGCGGGCGGGGGCGCCTGGCAAACCCTTGTTATGTAAACGCCCAAGCAGAACTTTGGAATGGAAATGGACCCCGGTGGTTGTTTTTCTTGTTGCGCTCAAGGCCCATTTAAAATTAAACAATTAAACATACGGATCCCTCCCAATAGCACCGGTTCTTGGCTGTGGACGTCAATCCTGAGTGGCGAAAAACTCTAGTTCCCTTTAAATGTTGTGTTGTTGACGTTGTTCATTCCGCGTGCTGTTGAGGACTAAGGGCTCCAGTGCTGGCGTTACACGTGGCAGAGCTCAAGATCAGGGCCATTTCTGCAATTTGAGCAATATATTGTTATAGTGCTATTATTCCACTTTCAACATCCTGTGGAATTTTGGGGCTTGTAGTTTACTGGGCCAAAAAGAGGTCTCTGGTTGAGAATTCTAAAGACCCTTCCCTAATCGACAAGTCCCAAGACTCCATAGGAATTGGGAGTGGAATAACAGCACTGTAATAGTGTAGCTCAGAAATGGCCCAGGTCACCTCCTCAGTTAGGTAACTGGCTTGATGACCTTGGGCCTGCCTGCATTTCTCTGCCTGTCTTTGACCTGCCTGAGAGGGTCCTTGTGAGGAAAAAGTATTGAGCCTTGTAGGTTGAGTTTGCAAAAAAAAAAAAAAAAAAAAAGATCTAAATGTAATAAATGCAATCCGTGTAATATATGCATACATAAACAAATTTATTCCAAAAAGCTGGAGGTGGAATACATGGTTTTGCTGCCACAGACCTATTTTATCCCTGCAACAAACCTGTGAGATTGTTTGATTGTGACTGCTCCCAGTTCAACTAAAGTTGTCCAAATCAGGAGCTGATTCTCAATACATTGAGAACATATGATTCTAAATACATTAGAGTCACTTCTTATTATATACAATATTTACTGTTATCTAGGTAATGGTGCCTACTTCCACAAAGTTTACAATGTTAGGGCAACCCTCAGGGCTTTTCCTCCATTAGGTTTAAAGGAGTTTCCACCATGGAAGTGTGGATGGGATTTATTTGTTAAAATTTCTACCTAACAGAAGCACTTTAAAATAGTAACATAAAAGAACATGATGTATGCATGTCTAGCCAATTCTAAGGATAAGGTTTACTGAAGTTGCAAGCCCATAAATGGCTACCCAGAAATAAGCCCCATCCAGGTTAAGTGAGTACAGAATTGTAGCTTAAAAGAGTTAACCACTAGGTCTCAAACACCTTGAAGGCCTAGGTCTTTGTGAACACTCACAGGGAAGTAAGACCGCCTACATATAATTATAACAGAACTTCTAGTTCAATTGGTGTTCCTGTTATTCAAATACACAACAGTTGAAATCAAGAGAATTGCAATGGCTTCATTAAGAGATTAATTCCCTTAATCAAGGGCCTATATCTAGGTAACCCTCCCCAATTGGCCTATAACTAGGTAACCCTCCCCTATAGTTTCATAATGGCTGAAAGATGTGGGGCTATGGTACGAAGGAATCAGTGCAAACAAACACAGTTTAAGTTACTGGTTGTGTGGGTTAGATGAGAGTGACACTGGATACTTGGGATGAGTGTATTATGAGAATGATGGGCTGGAGAAGAAACAAGAGCAAAAGGCTGGGGGATTTGGGGAACTTGGAGGGGGACTTTTCCTGGGATTAATTTTTCAAAACAGTGGGAGTTGGCTGTGGTTCAGAAATATTAACTTTTTCAAACACTTGAAAATTCTGGAAAGATGCTCTGGGGTCAGTGCATCAAAAAAAGATAGGAGTACATTTTGCTGAAGGCAGTCAAACTTCCCATGAAAGAAATCCAACTAGTGCTTGAAAGAGAGACCTAAGCTGATGTATACACTGTTGGGAAAAAAGCATATTGAATCTGGTGGGACTTTCCTCTGAATGGAAAGTCTATAGGAGTGTGTTTTAATCCCTTTGCAGGCACAATTTGATTTAATTAATAAATAAATAATATTTTAATGGACATCATTTTAAAACTAAGAACTATACTCCCAACTTTGCTAATATGAAAAAAAATTATGTTCCTTTTCTAGATGATGATGACATTCCCTCCCTCTCTGGAGCAGCAGAAAACAGGCCTGCTCCATCTTCCATTTGAAGGGATGTCATACGGAGGATGGAGAAAGCTTGTTTTTTACTGCTCCAGAGACTAGGACATGGAGCAATGCCTTCAAACTTCAGGAAAAGAGGTTCCATCTAAACATTAGGAATAATTTCTGGATGGGAAGAGTAGTTGGGTAATGGAATACTCTGCCTTGGACTGTGATAGAGTCACTTTCTTTGGAGGTTTTTAAACAGAGGTTGGATGGCCATCTGTTGGGAATGCTTTGATGGTGTATTCTTGCATGGCAGGGAGTTAGACTCAATGGCCCTTGTGGTGTCTTCCAGCTCTATGATCTTTCTTTTGACTGAAGCTCCCACAATCACAGTGGCTATTTCACCCAGGGGATTTGGGGAGTTGTCTAAAGAAGGAATTTGGCTAAGCAGGAGATTCTGGGAGCTGCTGCTCACATCAGGAACTTTTCCCAAGTTCTGCTTTTAATACAATTAAAAATTGTTGGGTTTGTTAAAGAAATGTTGACACTTGTTTCACCATTCTGTTTGGAACCATGGGTAGAATTTACAATCCCATCATGCTTATTCAAAGTATGTGCCTTATGTCTGTGCACATCTGGAGCTTGGAAAAGTAACTTTTCTGATTGCAACAGCAAAAATCCCCCAGAGGCAGCATAACCCCACCATGTCCATCTGTCAGGAGACTAGTTCACATCATAATCCTATGAGTGTTCAGGCAGAAGACAGTCTGCTCAGCACAAGATGTGATCTCCTTCACACAACACGGTTAATAGCATTTTTAATACCACTTTAGCTGCCACGGTTTCATCCCACAGAATCGTGGGATTTGCAGTTTTGCAAGGTATTAAGAATTATCTGCGGCAGCACTTCTCCACTTTGCTCCAAATATTTGAGAACTGGCTTCCCAGAATCCCTCCTTATATGTTGGCTTGGGTTTCTGGGAGCTGAAGTCCAAGATCCCGAAAAGACCCCTTGCTCCTAGGGCTCAGCAAGCTACAAATCCCAGGATCCCACAGCATACCACCTGGAGAATTTCCCCCTACACTAGTGTGAAAGATGCCTGAAATGTACAACTTATCCCTGGCCGCGCGAAGCGATCCAACTGAATCCAACGGGCACCGCGGCCCCCTGCTTGCTCCGGGTTGGGAGCAAGGAGCGAGTCCAGCCCGGCCGTCGAGCTGCGCTGGCCCTTCCGCTGAACTTTTCACCTGGCCGAGGGACGAGGTGACATCCGCTCCGCCAAGAAAGCCCGGGAGCGGAGGGAGGGAGGGAGGGAGGCGGGCGAAGGCGCGCTCCGCAAGCCGCCCGCGGCAGCTTCGGTGGCTCCAAGTAACCCGAAGATGGCCGATGCTTATCTGGGGCCCGGCAGAGGCGGCCGCGCGAAAGGTTATCGAGGGGGCAGGTGCCTTGTTTCGGGACGGGAAAATGACACTCTCACCTGCTCGGTTCCTCGGCGCGGCGCGGGCGGGCGGGCGGGTGGGCGGGCGGTCGCCGCCGCCTCCTTCTTTCAGGGTGCCAGGCGAAGCCACCCGGAGCGGCTCTTAACTTGATTGCCGAGCCGCCCACCCCAGGGAGCGGGGGCGCGCCTCCTTGCAACCTGCCGGAGCTGGGAGGAAAAAGAAGCCGCCCGGGAAAGAAGAGAAACCGCCGCACGCCGCCCCCCGGGCTGCCCAACTCAGAAGACAAAGGCCCCACACCCTCTTGTTTAGTTCTCTGTTAAGTCCATTTCCACACTAGCCTGCTATAGGGCTATTATTCCACTTCCAACATCCCATGGACTCCTGGGGTTTGAGGCCCCTCCCTAAACTGCAAACTCCAGGATTCCATAGGATGTTGGAAATGGAGTAATAGCACTATAACAAGCTAGTGTGGAAATGACCTATATAGAGTACACTCATTTAATCCATGCCACTGAGTTAGGTGTGGACTCACCCTTCCACAGTCAAGTCCATGGCTATTTCCACACTACACTGTTATCCTGCTGTTATTCTACTTTCAACATCCTCTGGAATTCTGGGGTTTGTAGTTTACTGAAGGCAAAGAGCTCTCTGGCTGAGAATTCTAAATGCCCCTCCCTAACCTGTAAACCCCAGGATCCACTAGAATGTTGAAAGTGGAATAATAACAGTATAACAGTGTAGTGTGGAAATGGCCACTGTTTGCAGCCAAGGGATAGTATTGAAGGCTGTCTTTTTATTTTAGACCCTCTCAAACTCCAGTGGGACAGGCTTTTGAAGAAATGTGCCTAGGGACTAGGCAGCAAAAGAGAAAACGATGGACAAAGCTCATTGTAACTACAGTAGAGAGAGCCCGGGGGGGGGGGTCCTTTCACACTACACAGTTACAGAGCTATCATTCCATTTCAGCTGACATGGTCGACTCCTATGGAATCTTGAGATCTGCAGTTTAGGGAGGGGCACAGCATGGTGTCATGGTCTGAGTGCTGGAATAAGGCCATTGCCACACTACAGTGTTATAGTGCTATTATTCCACTTGCAACATCTTATGGAATCCTGGAGTTTGCAGTTTAGGGAGGGACATTTAGAATTCTCAGCCAGAGAGCTCTTTGGCCTCAGTAAACTCCAAACCCCAGAATTCCACAGGATCTTGAAAATGGAATAATAGCACTATAACACTGTAGTGTGGAAATGGCCTAAGACCCTGGAGACAAGAGTTCCACTCACCACTGGGCCATGGAAACCCACCTGGTGACCTTGGGTGCCTCACCCACTTTCAGCCCCAGAAAATACCATGATGGGGTCACCATAACCAGGAAGGGACTTGAAGACACAAAACAATAACTTAGAAGAAAACTCTGTGAGATGTATAGGATCACCATAACTCAACAGGCAACTGGAAGGTGCATATGCACACACACACTTAGACTGCTCAGCCAGAGGAAATTTAGTGCCTCACCAAATGACAAACCCCAGAGTTCCATGGGATGCAGCCATAGCAATTAAAGTGGAATCAGAATGAAGCCCTGTTGGTTTATCTGAAGGATAAATGCTTATGCTAGCAAAGGTTGCTGGGATTTCCAGTCCAACAACAACTGAAGGGCCACATGAATCCAATGCATGCCTTAATTCAGGACTGCAGAACCTTTGATTGTACTGCAGCCACAACATTGTGAGTTCAATCCTGCAGGGCTCTAGGTTGACTCAGCTTTCTATCTTCCATAGGTCGGAAAAATGAGTACCCAGCTTGTTGGGGGCAATTAGCTTACAATATTGTAAACTGCTTAGGGAGTGCTTAGCACTGATAATCGATACAGAAACGTAACTGCTAACTGCTAGCTAGACAACACAAGAACACCCATTTGGAATCACAAGAGAGAAAAAATGGAGAGTGTCCAACAGAATCCACAGGAAAAGCTGGAGACATGTCTCAAAGCCCAATGTGTCTGGACCTGTATATATATTTATTGCCTTCTTCAGGGCTACATAAAAACATAAATATATCAATTATTATTCATATTATTATTCATACATTATTAAATAATAAAACATATAGGAAAGATAATTTAATCTTTTGCACTCTGCCTAGGTCCTATACTAAATATAATATAAATATCTATAATAAATCTCTATAAATACTTCTGTAATACAGCAATTAATAAACCTATATAAATGTCTCTATAATAAAGCAGATATTTATTGAGCACTTTGAGATGTGTTTCCAGCTTTTCCTGCGGATTCCATTTGGGACCAGACTACACGTCGATCTCTCCCAGCAGTCTGTTCACACACTGGCGAATCAACTGTCCAAAGAAAGTCTACAAAGCAGGATCTGAGCGCAGTTGCCTCCTTTTGCATCTGCTCCCTACACTGCTTCTGGTACTAGAGGCACTATGTCTAACACAGTGTAGCCCATCCTCTATATATCTTCCCCATTTCCTTTAAAGCCATCCGAGTTGCCAGCTGTCACCACTCTTTGTGGTGGCCAGTTCTACAATTTTAACTATGCACTGTGTGAAGAAGCCATTTCTATCTATTTGTCCTAATTATCCTGCTCCAGTTCCTATCAGCTCCACTTGGTATGGCCAATGGTCAGGGATGAGGAGAGTTAGAGTCCAGAAACATCTGGAGGGCCAAGAGTTCTCTAGCCTTTCCTTAGAGCTTTTATTACCAAATAGAGTTTACGGATACATGATTAGATGTATTTCAAGCAGTGATGGGAATCATGCAGCCCTTCCAGACTGCATCTCTTAACATTCCTCAACAGTGGCTATACTGGCTGGGGCAGATGGGTGTCAAAATCCAGGAATATTTGGCAGGCTACAGTCCTGATTTAAGGTATTGGAAAATGTGTGTGGCCCTCTAGAAGATGTTGCACTCAAACTCCCAGTACTTTTCAACACTGGCTAAGGCTACTGGGATTTGCAGTCCAAAAGCATCTGGGCCAGGTATGCTGAGTTCCCACAGCTGTATTAGACTTCTATACACAAGGTAAGTTTTCCCAAAAGCTAACAGTCATGATAACAAAATGAACCACTTTCCCCAGAGACAATGTATGACTGAGTTGAAATTGTTTGGGATACAAAAGCAGGACACTTATGTGGGCAAGCTGGCTTAAGATATTTTGCGGCTAGAACCAGAACAAAACATGGAGCTGCCCACTCATCTTAGGGCAAGATGTGTAGTACACAAAGCCACCAAAGTTACTTTGCTATACAGAGACCAAAACATAACCCCTCACTGTTGGGATGATGCTGAACTGGTTCAAGGTATGTTTGATCCTTTCCCCTTTACTTGTTCCTGAACTAATCTGCATTCATTTCTGTATTTTTCCTTCTTGGTTTCAGTAAAAGTTCTAGGATGTTTACTAGATCAGTAGAGACACCATAAGGCAGGACTGAAAACTGTGGTCTAGTGAGTATGAATTCTGCAGATGTTGGTGAAACTACAACACCCTCCAGCCAGTATAGCCAGTGGTGAGGAATGCTAGGAGTTGCAGTCCAACAATATTTGGAGTGTTGCATAGTTTCCAGTCCTGTTTAGGTGTTTAGGACCATTAGGGTACCAAATTAATCATCATCATCATCACCTACACCACCATCCTCAGTGTTCAAAACTTTGCTTTATTCAAGTAGTAATGCTTTGGCTTTCCAGCTGTTTTGAACCTCAATTCCCAGTAGTGCAAGCCTGAATCACAAAGATTGTGGGAGTTGCAGACCAAACCAACTGGAGGGCTAAAGGTTTCCCAATCCTGCCTTACAACAACCCTGGCAGTTTGTTGTTGTTAACTGCCATCAAGTCAACTTCAACTTAGTTAACTGCTTAGGTCTTGAAAACTTAGGACTGTGGATTCCTTAATTCAGTCTGTCCTCCCATAATGAGCTCTGCCTTTTTCCCTCTTGCCTTCTACTTACCAAACATCACTGCCTTTTCTAACAAGACAGTGGTTCTCAACCTGTGGGTCCCCAGATACTTTAGACTTCAGCTCCCAGAAGCCCTGAGCATTGACCATAGTGGCTGGGGCTTCTGGGAGCTGAAGTTCACAAACATCTGGGGACCCACAGGTTGAGAACCACTGTAATAAGACATATTTTCTTGTGATAGGTCTAAAGTAGGATAGTCATCTTAGCTTCTAGGGACAGTTCAAGCTTGATTTGCTCCTGGATCCATTTATTTGTCTTCTTGGCAGTCTGTGGTACCTGCAGAATTCTCTTGCAGCACCACATTTCAAATGAGTTAATTCTCTTCCTATCAGCTTTCTTCACTGTCCATCTTTCATAACCATATGTAGAAAGTGGAAATACGATGGCATGGACAATCCTGACTTCGATATCCAATGGTTTATCTTTGCACTTGAGGATCTTGTCTAGTTCCTGGAGAGCTGCCCTTCCAAGTCTTCCTGGCAAAGTAAGTTGATATTAATGTACTGTTTCTGGGACTGAGAAGGCCATTTAAAGTTGCATTAAGTTCCTTGCATTTGGCAATTGACAACACATTTTTCCAAGGAAGGGGTTTCACTGAGTATGTGCCTTCAACTGACTTACAGCAATCCCATGAATTTCATAGCATTTTCTCAGGCAAGGAACACTCAGAGGTGGTTTTGCCGGTTCATTTCTCTGAAATATAGCCTACAGTATCTAGTATCCATCAATGGTCTTCCACTCAAGTACTAAGAAACCCTGTTTAACCTTCCAAGATCTGAGGGGGATCTGTTGCCTTTAAATAGGTTCTGCATTTTCTTTCACAGTTGTTATAAATTGTTTTAAATGTTTTAGCATTTTCGTGTATTTAACATTTCACAGTTATCTAATGGTAAGTCTCATTCAGAGGCAAGAGGCAGGATATTCATGGAACGAAGGAGATAAAAGAGCATCCTTTGCCAACTGCTAAAATGAAATTTGCTCCTCTATACTCATTAAGATTCGTTAGAAAAGACAATAATGTTTGGCAAGGTTCAAAGCAGTGGGAAAAGAGGAAAAACCCGTTATGTTGAATAGATTCCATCAGGGAAGCCACGGCATTGAGTCTGCAAGACCTGAGCAGCGATGGAGACTTCTCAGCCGACTTCACCGCAATTAAAAACAACAACAAAACGCTGAAGGCTTTCCTTGGTCTGGAGCAGGAGAGACAGCAAAATACCTGCCCTTACTCGATGATGTACCCACACGCATTGTGCACATGCCCAGAGACACTATTGTCTCTGAATGATTTTCCGAAATGTATTCTGGCACTGAAAAAAAAGGGGGGGGGTTCAAAAGACCTGCGAGGCTGATATTAGGCTTTCCCACAGAAGAACGGAGAAACGCAAAGCCATTCAGTGAGTACAGCAACGGGTCTCTCTTGCTGCTTTGAGGCTTTGCCAAAGACTCCCTGGTAACCTGTCAGTAATGAAAAGAGTTCTTTCTAGACGAGGAGTTGTACCCTGAGCCCTTCCTTTAGTAACCATTAGAAATCAAATCTTAATCTCATCTAAAATATCTCATTTTTAAAAAAGAAGGCTAGGAAATTGTGTTTAATTTTGCTCCGCGCTGGCGGTCAGGACTTAGATTTCTCAAGGGAAGCCCACCTGGTCGTTGGTTTGCTAAAGGAAGGTCCACCAGAGGTTGGGAAAAATTACTTTTGGGGACTACACCTCCCAGCACAACTACCTCAGGGATTCTGGGAGTTGTAATCCCAGATCTCCAAGCTTTTCTGGACACAGCCACATCTTGGAAAAATGGATGCAGGAAGGACAGTCCACGGTCTGTTTTAACAGCGCAAGGTTAATACGCATACGCACACATACACACTCGTTCACTCTCTTTTCTGGCCTACGTCCTCTGGAATTTCCCATCAAGACGTTGGGGGAGAAAGAAGTTTGTTTTTTACACGCAATTTATTTACAATAAGTGCGTTACAGTAAGTCCTGTTAAGTAAGGCGTAAGTGCAGTTCCTGCTTCCAGAGGGAGAGATTGCGAATCTACGGGATCTCTTTCCCCTTGGTCTTGACCAGACAGTTTTGATCCTTTCACCTCTCGATCCACAAGTCCTCTTATGCTTGTAGTAAGTGGGGAATTCCCACCTGCCCGGCCACGATCGTTAGTCATCAACTTTCCCATTAACCTCTATAGCGCCATAGGCGGGGGGCCAGGGGTGGAGGAGACGCTCACTTCCTACTGAGGGTATAGTCGAGTGTTGTAAAGACACGGATGAATCAGCTCCGGTCTCAATGGCGTTTTCCATACAGGGAGGTGGGGACCTACATCTTTATTCTTGTGGCCCTTGGCTTGGGAGTGCCCTTTACCCCGAGCTCAGTGTGACTTACGGTACTTCTGAGCAGAGGTGCCTATAACTACGCCGTAAGTGGATTATATTACTTTACCTCACCTCTCAGTGCTAGAATAGCGGTCCCTAGAATGATTTCCTTCCTGGCCCAAAAACCCTTCTGGAGAATAAATCAGCAAAAGAGAAATCAACCCGATGGATTGGTAGAGCAACGTGGCCGTCCCGTTATCACAGATTTAAAACTCGACGGTTCCTAAGGAGCGGATTTGCGGAGTCCGAAGTGGTCTCCTTATGAGGTCACTTGGATTTATTTCAGAATAGCAGGGTCGTGAAACAGATCTTCTCGGATAAATGAGTTTTTGTCTATCTGCCTGATTACCCCATAATTAAAATGCAACGATACTTCAGATCGTTCTGGAGCAGATAACGTAAATTACAGGCGTCCCTTCGTGAACATGTTTATGGTGAGTGTTAAGGTGCCGTACTTCTTAGATAATTCCCTACTTTTATAATAGTGTTATTATTACTAACAGTGTACCTGAAAATCGTTTCCGACTTATGGTGACCCTAAGGCAAAACTATCACGGGGTTTTCTGGGGCTGAGAGTGTGTGACGCGCCCAAGGGCACCCAGCAGGTTTTCACGGCTGAACAGGGAATCGAACCCTGGTCTCCAAGGTCGTGGTACGACGCTCAAACCGTTACACTAAACTGTGAAGCCATTTCCGCACTAGAGTGTTATAGCGCTATTATTCCACTTTCAAGATCCTACGGAATCCCGGTCGGCCCCTCCTGAAACTTAAAACCCCAGGATTCTATAGGATGTTGAAAGTGGAATAATAGCGATATAACACTCTAGTGCGGAAATGGCCTGATTCTCGTGAAATGTATAGGGATCCTGAAAAAGCAAACCAACTCATTCGGTTACCTTCAGGCCGGCTGACCTCATTCTTAGTTACTAGGATCAGACTCGCTAGAGAGTAAATGCTACTACTACTAACTTACTAGTAACTGCAGTTACTACAGAGTAAGATCCCTCTCCCTCAGTGATACCAACTTTCGGGCAAACACTCATCGGATTCTGTTGCATGTCTACTCTGACCTCGGGGGAGCCTATCCCCAAATATTTTTATACCATTTAGATCAAGAATTCAATGAAGCACTAGCTCAACAAATGTTATTGAAAAGTTGTTTATTTGATCTCTCTGTCTCAAAAAAGTTACATAAACAATGGCAGCGCGCTTTGTGAAAATAAATGGCTCATGTAAAAAGTTGTTTTTTAAAAAAAAATCGAACAAAAATCGAACAAAGATAAAAGCAGAACGAATAGTAAACACTCCGTAATAAATAACCCTTCTGGATCTAAAACATCAAAAAAAAAAGCAAATTGAAAAAGAGCATAGCAGTTTGACACAACAACAAAATTCCCACCCCCTTCCTTTTGTAACTTGCAAAAGGCGATTATTAATAACGATGCTATGAACACGATGGCTGAGTTCAACACTGGTACAGTCCAATTGGCAGCGCCTCCCTTTTCTCCCGGGAGCCGCGTTTTTCCTCCCGGCGGCTTATAAAGTGCGTACGGCCATATTCCCACCAACCAAAGATGCTAACATTCCGTTTGGAAGACAGTTAAAAGAAAAATGTCGGGGGCGGGAGCCCCTGGAATTCGCTTTTCTTGAATTTATTACAAGGGGTAAAAAACTACTACAGTCTGAACGTTCTTACGCCCGCGCTCTAGGTCGCTTTTCACTCCTGATCTTGAGACTGGCTCGGGATTTGCGGAGACTGGGCGAGGAAGGCTGCTGTCTCTCTCCCCACCCCGTTCCCATCCGACCCGAAAGCACCTTGCCTGTTCGTTAGCGGAAGTTCGAACTTCCTCTGGCTACGGGACCTGTGGGGATCATGGAGAGGGAGACAGAAGGCAGGGCCATCTACGGACTGCCTACTCCAAAGGAATTCCAGGGAAAGAAACAGATCGTAAGCACGCTTGATTAGAGCAAGAATGCGGTCCTTGAAACTCCCTCATTGCGGAAGAAAGTCCGCGGGATACAGTGAGCGTTCCTTCCAGCGGAACACGTATGGCAGAGCGCCCTGGAAGTTTCTGTAAACAAGCGGGACTTGCTCTAAAGTACATTGGAAGATTTATCTGTTCCTTGCGCAAACTCACATCCCCCTTCAGATATAATGCAGCCAGAAATTCCGGGACAAAGCGTGGCCAAAAGATTTGGGGGAGGTGGGATCCACACGTCGGAAAGTTGGTGAAAGCAAACCACCTAGTAAGCTCTCCAACCATCTAGTAAACACAAAGTCCTCGAGCGACTGGCTCAGATATTGTCTCGAGTTTATGGGACTGATCCAGGCCAAGCAGTTTGATGACTGGAACTTTCAAATTGTTAAATTCGAAAGTAGATGGTAGTGTACAATCAGGTTTCGGAGATATGCTTGGAATTAAACTAATGGAATCGTGTACTGTGTAACGAGTTTTACACTCAAGAGGCGCTAAATTCTATTGAAATAAATTACATCTTCCTCCAAGTAACTCTCCTTAAAACTAAACGTCAAGATTCCAGTCCTGGAGACCCTGGTCTAAGTGTCCAACTGACTTCCATGAAGTGACTTCCGAAATAACAAGGCTGCTTCGGATTCAAATGCCAAAGCTGCAGCTCTATGCACACTTACCAGGAAGCAGATTCCACTGAACAATGCTCCGGAATGCCCTGTCTTTACTGGGAAGCAAAAGCCATTATGGTTAAAGTGTTTAAGTTCGACCGTCCGGGATATTTAGTGGACATTAGATAGAAGCCCGAGAACAGCACTGTGGTTCAGTCCAACTGAACTCTTCGGGATTTAATAAGCCTCGAGCAGGGATCCAGCAAGGTTAAGATCTTTTCGAAAGCACTCCTCAACCATGTCTGGATCCTACCCATCTTCCTATAGGCTGTAACTCGATATCTATTTTGCTGTCGTTGGATAACCAACACAGCTGATTCCAGCAGGGAAGTGAAGATTTACATAAACGACTTTCGATTCCAAGACGCTCTCTAGAAAATCCCCTTTTTAAAAAAGCTAAGATTCTAAAACTACAAGCGAGACCCTTGGGGATTAAACGGGCTTGTTTACGAGAGCATCGTGCTTTGAAGACAAGCAGAGTTTGGAAGAAACCAGGATTCAAAAGCTTTCTCTACCGTTCTAGGTCTGCGCAGGTTCCATGGCTACATCTAGATGCAGAAGCTGTGTCGCGAATTCCCCGCACCCCTCCAAAAGTTGTTTTGTTTCAAAGCTGGTGATGCGCATTCAGAGGCAGCAACACAGGTCTGTGGCCAGGCACACCTTTGGCCAGGCACCTGCTGCCCTCTTCACTCCGGGCCCTTCTCTCTCAACCCATCCAACAAGCGCCTTTTTCTCTCCCTCCCATCCCCACCTAGCTAACGTGAGGGCTGAAGGGCATCGGTCCCTCGACCCACGGCCGGCAGCCTAGCTGGCCTCGTCAGAGTCACTGTAATGGGACCGGGGCGAGAACTCGCCGTCGCTGCGATGCGCGGGCGGGGAGGGTTTCCTCCGCTCCTGCTGCTGTTGCTGCTGCTGCTGCTGGCCAGACGGTTGCAAGAGCTGGCCGGGCGATGGGGCTTTCTGTCCAAGCAGGGCACCCTCGGGGAAGGGTGGGAAATGCAGCGGGTCCAGCTGCACCGAGAAATTTCCCCCTCCGCCTCCGCCGCCCCCGCCGGCTGCTCCGGAGGGAAACGCGTCCGGCAGTGTCCCGCCGGTTGGGACCTCGGCGGTTGCTGCAGCGCGCCCCCTACCGGCGGGGCGCAGGGCGTCTGCTCGTAAGTCTGCCCGGCGGGCTGAAGGGTGCCCTTGCCGCAGTGGGCGCCCCGGTCCCCGCCTCCGTCGGCGGGCGGCGGCGGCGGCGGCGGCGGGGGGCTGTGCAGGAGGTCGGCCAGGGCGCTGATGTAGATTTGCGCCATCTGGAGCGTCTCGTACTTGGAGAGTTTCTTGTCGTTGTTGAAGGAGGGGATGACGTTGCGGAGCTGGTCGAAGGCGTGGTTCAGGCCGTGCATGCGGCGCCGCTCGCGCGCGTTGGCTGCCAGGCGCCTCTGCTTCTGGACCCCGCTCACCTGCGAGGAGGCCCCTTGGCGTAGCAAAGCGCCGCCCAGGCCGGGGCAGGGCGCGCGGGGCCGGTGCTGGTGCTGGTGCTGAGGCTGTTGGGACGGCGCTTCGCCGGCCTGGTGGTGGCTGTGGCTGTGGTGGTGGCGGCTGTGGTGGTGGTGGTGGTGACGGTGGCGCGGCGGCGGCGGCTCCTGTAAGGCGCACAGCGGCTTCCCGGAGGCGTCGCTCAAAGTCCGGCTGTGGCCGCCACGGCGCTCGGCCGCGCCGGCCTCCAGGAGCTCCTGCTCTTCCTCCTCCTCGTCGTCCTCTTCTTCGTCGTCGTCTTCCTCGTCCCCCTCAGCCGCTCCCGAGAGCAGATACCTGGGGGACGAAGTGGGGACCCGGCCCGGGCAGCAGAGACTCAACCAGCTGGAGGGGAAAGCGCCCCCACGACCTCCGGCGTCGCCGCCTCCCGCTCCACCTGCCGTCGCCGGTCCTAACAGGAGACTCGCCTCCAACGGCGGAGGGGGCGGCTGCGAGCCCAAATCCCTGCCACCGTCGCCCCATTGGCGGCCCGAAGTCACTGAGCGCAGGTGGCTCATAGTAGCGGCGAAGGATGTGTGTGTCAGTTGAGGGGGGCAAAAAAGGCGGGAGAGACCTCAGCGACTTGGTGGCGAGAGGAGCGCTGCAGTCTGTGGTGTTGCTGCTTAAGGCGCCCCTCGCCCTCCAGCCCCAGTCCGAGGGCAGTAGCCCCGGCGCTTTTTCTTCCACGCGCGGGCTTAGGCGAAAAAATTAATAATTATTAATAAATGAAAGGGGGAAAGGCCAGAAAAAAGCCGAGACTACGAAAAAAAGGCGGGTGTCTACGTACACCTGTAGTTCTACAGTCCTATAGGCACCACACTCCGTATGCGGCCAGGCTTCTCCGGTTGCGGAGGGCGCTGCGCCCCCTTTAAAAAGCGGCACGCGCCGGGGTCCCCCACCCTCTCCACCTCCGCCTTTCCACACGCACACCCCGACTCCGCGCCCCACCCTCCACCTCCCGCCCTCCTCGCGCCAGTCGCGTGTCGGCTCAGTCATTGGAGCCTTGCGGGGCTTGTCGCGTGCGGGCAGCCAATGGCGCAAAAGACCGAAGGCTGGGTGTTTGTTTGGGCTTTTCTCCCTTTCTTTCTTTTTTGGCCCTCACCGGAGCTGAGGGGGAGGAGGGGAGGAGGAGAAGGGGCCGAACTGACAGAAAAGGTTTCCGTTAAAAAAGGGTAGAACACAGGGGTGTCTCTAAGAAAGACTTGAGCCATTACTCTAGTATTATTAATTACTGTTCTTATACTCTAACCCAGGGAGATTTTATTCTTTTAGAGAGAAGTCCCAGGCAGGGTGTAACATGTACATCTGCGTATTAAGTGTAGGTGTGCGGATTACATACTGTTGCCTCGCGTGGTAAAAATGTGCCAAACTGGGGAAAGGGAAGCGCAGGGGCAGCCAGAGAGCGCGCGCTCGCCAGACCTCCAGCACCCCGACCGAGAGTTGAGCGGGACGCGGGCTCTGTGCGGAACGAACGGCTACTGCGATAATCCCTATAATGACCCTGAAATCCTGCACTGCCTGCGTTTTGTTTCAGAAACGCCTCCGAAGCCGCGCCTGTGCGCTGCCTGCCGCGGCAACCCGAAAGCCGTTCAGCCAGAGCGGACTTGTTGAGCGCGCTGCCGCTCGCGTCTTTTCCCCTCCGCTGCCCGGGCGCAAAACCACGAGAAAGTACACGCCAGTCGTCCCTCCTGATCTGACGCTGCGCGCTGCTCCTCAGTGACTGTGGAAGTCGTGGGGGGGGGAGTCCCACGCGTAGTCGGAAAGAGAGGCCTTTGGCTGGCGGAGGCGTGAGTGGGGCGCTTTTGGAAAGGCCGGCCCGCGGAGGACGGAGCTACGGCGCGTGCGGGAAACTGAGCGGCCCCCGGGGACGAACTCGGGCTCTCGGGGCACCTCGGTGGCCAACTGGCTCAGGCGGAAGAGAGAGCTCTGCCTGTGGCCACAGGGGACGGTCGGAGGGCTCGGAGTGCAGGCTCTTAGGCAGCCGTTTGGGGTTGAGGGCCTGACAGCCAGACGCCTCCAGGCTGAAGAGAGCTCGCTACAGCAAATGCAGCTCGTTTTTCGGTGCAGGGCCGAGTGGTTAAGAGGAAGAGAGAGAGTCAGGAGGAGTGGTTAGAGCGCTGCGCGGGTAGCTGGGAAATCCCGGTTCAAGTGTGGAATCCATAAGTGAGTTTCGGTCAGAAATTCTTTCTCATCCTGCCCTGCTTTACAAGGTTATAGAGAGGATCAAGTACAGAAGAGAGATGTGTATCGTTATTTATACCCTTCCTTTTCCCCACCCCGTTCACTCACTGGCTTATAAATTCTAACAATTTTCTTTCTTTCTCCCGTGCATACCTGGGATTAAGAATCCAAGTGGAATTTACTCGAGTAATCAAGCCTAGCCTCATGTTTGTACCACTCTTTGTTGCCATCAGGGTTGTTCAGGATTGATCTGCAGTGGCATCCAGTATTTGCCCTTGTATCTATCAAAGGTGAAGAGAAACCCCTTAATCCAGAAGAGAAATTCAGTGGGCACAGAAGAGGAGGGATACAAACTGATTTACCATTGAATGGGGAAGAATTCAGAGTCTCCCTGTGCAAAGGAGATCCTGCTGAAGTCAGTATTTACTTCCAAAGAGTAAATTTTGATGATTTATCAGCCTAGTATTTTGGCACTAATGAACTGTGGATGTAGCACTAGCATACTTTGGAAAGTGGGCAAAGTGATTACCACAGGACACTTGCAAGGAATAAACCAGCAAGACTTACAAATAAGTGTGTTCCAATTGGGCTGTACAGAGGTCAGTCTTTCATGCTCACACATATTCTCATCAGTCACACAACTTTGTTTTAATAGATGGATCATGTGATTTCCACATTTCACATAGCTCAATAAAACACCTTTTTCCCTCAGGTTTGTGTCAATAGTACAGGCTCCTCTAGTACTTTTCGACCTAAAGGTTAAATCTGAAATATAAAAAGGCCAAAGGAGGTGTCAAGAGGAAGAGCACACCTTCTTTGTGTGTTTGAGACATAAGGAAGGAACTTAAAATGAAAGCCACTTGTGACTTTAAGAGCTGCATGAGATGCAAATCCTCAACAAATACTGTTTTCCAGATATGAGGATTCCAAAAACCTTGGGATCTTATCTGAGGCATCTCAACCATCTGGCTAAGATCAAAATCATTGTTATTTCCATGCTGCTTTTCCATGGTAGAACTGCTAAAAGTAATTTATAGTAACATTAGTAACATCGGAAAGTCAGCTAATACACAAACATTTCAGATACTTTAACAATTTCAAATCAAAATTTAACTAGTTAGATAATAAAAATCTAGTAAAAATATTTGTTTTTATTGTATACCTTCAAGGTGGTTTTGACTTACAGCTACTCTAAGGTGAACTTAGCACAGCATTTTCTTGACAATATTTGTTCAGGGAAGATTTCTCTGTAATTTGCCCAGAGGGATTCCATGGCTGAGCTGATTCCAATCCCAGAACCCTCATCCAACATTCAAATATTATACGATGCTGGTTCTGGCAACATGCATGAGCGTATATGCATGCACACACAAACACACATATAAGATAATAATGTATGTTAAGATTTATTTTTTAAAAAATGCCCAAAATAGCAGCAAAACTCCATTTTATCTTAAATATTGCATCTTGCATGTCTGATGAAGAAATGCCCACTTTCAGGTTCTGTGTGAGTCTGGCAACAGCAGCAGCAAATGCAGCCTTTGTAGCTGAAGTTGGGGCCCTAGCCTCCTGGACCATGTGGAAATGAGTCAGACAGAAAAGTGGAATGGGGCAGCGGTCTCTCCTTCCTACTCTCACCTTTCTGTTAGTATATTCTGGTTCTCCAAACGCAGACAACCACACTAGAATTTTGGGAAAGAAATTACCATCTCCCAGAATCCACTAGCCACTGTGGCCACAGCGTGTGTGCGCGTGCATGCATGTGGCACACAAGGAATCAGTAACAGACAAGGTTCACTAAACAGCTGGGATACAAAACAGACTTATGCTTTGCCAGCAGTGGTCAGAAAGTTGTTTAGTTGATTGGTTGGTTTTTTAAAGCCAAGTTTAAATAATCTGGTTCTCTGCTGGCAATGGATAAAATTTCAAGGCTTGAGGAATTCCCTACTCTTGAGGAACTCTTACTTCTGAGGAGGCTGGTGTTTACCATCTAGTGGCAGATCCAATGTGGTAATCCAGACTACAGTTTTTAAAACTTAACTGAATCAATATTATTAAAAAAAAACAAAAAAAAACAAAATAACCATGAGATACAAACCCTCATGGTTGCCTGCTATAAAGTATGAGGTGCCAAGTGTTCACAGTCATGGTGCTATGGTAGGTCAGCACCCACACTCTTATTATTTTCACATATGCACTGTTGCTACAGAACATGGTAAGTATCCAGCATTACTAAAAGGCCTGAAACGCTAAAAAAAAACATGACCCAAAGTCACTCCTGGTACTGACAAAATGGTGGGGGTGCTGACCATGTAGGGTCCAGAGGATCTTGAAATGGCCTTCTGGAGGTTGCTCAGTCCTGGCCTATACAAATTATGTATGCTCAAGACAAATAAAGATGAATTAAGGCTAAGGAAGTATAGAAGCAACAAAGAGAGCATGAATTGGCAGAAGAAATAGAAGGGATAGAGAAAGGCAAGTGTGAAGAGGCTAGTAGGTTGGGGAAGAAGAGGGTCAAAGAATTGTGAAGTGGAGGACGATAGTGGAGACATGCCAACTTTTTGCACAGGGCAGCAAGAGGATTCCAGTTTAGGATTGCAGTCATAGTTCCTAGGCTGCAGTATGGGTAGTCCATGTGTCTCAAACCAAGCAAGCAGACAAATCTAAATTCCACGTGACAAAACCTGTATTTCTGCAACTTAATATTGCAACCTAGCAGTGATGTATTTAAGTCTTTTACTCTAAGTCTCAGGTCAAGTCTCAAGTCTCTACCTTCTCAAGTCAAGTCTCAACTTCTTAAAGATACTTTCAAGTCGAGTCACAAGTCAAGTCTTAAGTCTTAAGTTTGGAAGCCAACTTTATACCTCAACCTATATTCCAGAATTTTTGGACAGAGTTGAATAAAGCCAGTTTTAACAATTTAAGTAGAGTCGGTCTTCCGCATTTGTGATTTTACCATCTGCAGCTTCAGAGGTGGGGAATAGGATCTTGCTAACTTCTCATTTCAGAAGATAGAGGATTTTTCAGAAGTGGGGTATAGGATCCTTCTTACTCTCCATTACTGAAGCTTCAAAAGCTTTAGAAAGAAAGATCCTTTCTCCTCAAGCCCATTACCTAACACATTTGCTGTTCCCCTCTGAAAAAAGCACCCTTCTCTCTGTGGGAGAATCTTGCCTTCCACTCTTAGGAAAAGTTTTAAAAGGCTCTTCCAATATGCAGCAGCTTGTGCTGCTAAGCAGACCTCAAGCCCAACTTTGGACTTAAAAATTGCTGTAAGATCTCATTTTTCACAACTGATAACAGCAATTTCTCCTTATTTCATAGTGTAGCATTCTGGCTATCCACTGGGAAGGAGCATTTTGAAATCCTAGCCAAGAAATGATCAGTTGTGAAATATTGATTTAGTGTCAGATACAAGTGTAATGGGGTAACCATCCCTTTTACCCATTACCTATCAATTTACATAGTTGGCTAAATAGGAATGCTTGACTAATGATAAGTGATTTTATGTTGGCTTGATTTGGAATTGACTTAGTAATTATGAGTATTCAAACAACGTTTAATTGTTTTTAAAAGTTTTTCCTTGATTCCCAATGTTGGTGCTATGCTGATGGTGCCATAGATATGTGCCATACTGTGTGAGATAGAGTCATTTCTAGATTCAACTTCCCCTGCAGCACAAAGATCTCCAAGAAGAAGAAAAAACCCAGAGGATTCTATGTCTAAGTAGAAGCAAGCATCTATACACATAAAGACTATGAGCACTGACCCAGCTAGACTCCCCAAAAGAAATGCATCACTGCTTGGTTGGGCACTCTCATTATGTAAGTTCAAGCAAACAGCAGATATTTTTTGGAAAGGAAAGGGATTAACATTAAAGCACTTTTGCACTTCTGTCTACAAACCACTAGCTTGGTCAGCCTGGTTTGCTTAGAAATATTTTTCAGGGCCAAATGAAGACATACTGAAACCATGATGATGATAATGATATCATCATCATCATCATCATCTTTACTTATACCTCCTTTTTTGTTGGTAAGGATTCAAAGCAGCTTACAATAACTTAAAATAGTTAAAAATCGCACAATACAAAAGTTAAAACACAAATTAAACAAATAAGAATCAAAACAAAGTTAAAATACATAATTGAAACTCAGGCACTCATAAATTTCATGTATTTAACAACAGCCAGCACCTTTTGTCAGATAGGCCATAATCACACATTGAATGCCTGTCGGAATAAAAATGTCTTTGCTTGACTGTGAAAAGAAAGTAGGGAGGGCATCAATCTAACTTCTCTGGGAAGGGAATTCCAGAGCCTCTGAGCAGCCACTGAGAAGGCCCTCTCCCATATTCCCACCAGATGCACCTGTGAAGTTAGTGGGGCAGAGAGAAGGGCCTCTACAGCAGATCTCGAAAGCCAGGCTGGCTTGTGAGGGAGAAACTTTCCTTCAAATAACCTGGACCTAAGCCATGTAGGATTTTTAAGGTTATCACCAGCACTATCTAGCTTGTATTACTGTATGAGCATCAGCACTTAAACTAGAAAGGGTGAAGTATGTAGCCTCTGAATGTTGTTTTGTGCCCTCTTATTTTTTTCAAACACAAGAGTGACGTTTTTAACAGTTGATGCAGCTCCTGGAAGGTTTCAGGGCAGAAAATTAGAACCTGAACCCACTATAGTTGCCTGTTCCAATATATATTTAAGAGCCCCCATAGCATTAGCAAAAAAGTATGATATATAAAACTTGAAATGGGGGGGCTCAACTGCCTGCCTGCCTATCTCTCCATCTATCATCCATCTAAAGCAACTGAACATTTGAGGCCCTAAATTGTAGCTTAGCTTGTTCACAAATCCACAAATCACTACCAGTTACAAATAACTTACTGGGCATTAGATTTCAGAATACTGAATACTATGAGTTTCACAGATTCATATTTGGAACCCAATAACCAGTGACACCATTGTGCTGAAGAGCGGCTTAATGAGACCCGTAGGCTCTCTGCTTTTAGACAACAGCATCCTGTAGCTTTCTAAGAACAGTAACTAAGGATGTTAACACAAAGCTGGGAACAGGACGACCTGCCCCAGTTCCTTCCCTCCTGCTTTCATGCACGAAGAGGCCTATCGATTTGATCACAGCAAGTCGGTTCATAGATACTTACCAAAAGTTATCTTGAGTTTTGCAGTACAATTCTCCCTGCCACCACAGCTTTGGTAATTGTAATACTCCCCCTCCAAAAAACAAACAAACACCACCCACGTACACAATAATCCAGCCCAATAATGCTTCCAAGTTCTATTACAATACAATACCACAGTAATGTAAAGTCAGTGCTTATGTCTCAGTCATTTACATGTATGATGGAAGAGCATTCCACAAAATAACTGTGTGGTTGAGGAATGTGAGATTAGGTGAAGTACTTCAGGGTAATTTCTTATCATCATCCTCTGATCATTTTAGTGGCTAGTATGCAGCGGTAAATTTTGGCAGTTATTATGTAATAGGATGCAACTCACATGCCTTGCTAAATACACTCAGTACTTGACCCACATGAAACTGTAATTAGAGGCATAATGCTCATCTCTCTCTGCAATGTTATCATTAATATATCTTTTTGAAAGAGGTTTTAAAAATAACTATGGTGACATAATATTTTATTTGAAAAAATGTTAAGTAATGGTTTACTTATTGTAAAACAACTGAAAAGCAAGACAGACAATGGATTTATAAAAGGAAAAAAAGTTGATACCAAGGAAGTACTTATATAATCAGCCTTTCACATTCACATTCGCACAACCCCCACAAAAGTGGAAAAATCACAAATATCAAAATGTGCACATGTATCTGTGGGAAGGGGACCAAGGCATGGTTGAGAGAACAGGCACTTGGACTCCAGACGAGGTCAGAGAAAGGAAACTGAGGGGGAGGGGTCAGCATGATGGCCCTATACATCCCTCTCTCATCCATCTCCTCTTTTGGGTGTGTATGTGAGGCATCAGGAGAGAGTCTGTGGTGATGTGAGCCATCCTTAGCTCATAAGGCAGCTGGTGGTGGTGGAGGAGGAGGAGGAGGAGGAGAATTGGAGGTGGATTTTTAAAGGGCTGCATGCCCTGATCGGAGCCTCAGAGAAGAAAGGTTCACCTCGTAAAGAAGCACCTTAGTTGCAGGGGGCCGGGGTTGGAGAAACTTGCAAATAATCAAATCCGTGAATGTCAAAACTGTAAATGTGGAGAGCCAATTGTAGTTCCAGCAATAAAACTGTATTCTTTGCTCTTCTTAAAATCAGAAGCTAACTTTAGATGTTGTTTTGGATAGAAATAATTAAATAATATAGACTGCAAAGCTTACCTTGGTACACACTTTTATCATAGAATAATACAAGTCATGTTGCCCATAGCCAAATGGATATGATTTGCATCAAGATGCTAGGCTATGGCCCTGCAGTGACTTGTCTTTCCTCTGGAGTTACCCCATTTAATTAAACACTGATATAGAAATAAGCTTTTGAAGTCCACAGCTTCGATGCTCATAGGACTGCATTGTTAGTTCTACTGACTTAAATAAAAATGTATCTCTGTGTGTGTGTGTGTGTGTGGTGGGGACACTTAAATCCATATTCTCAAGACTCACCTGTGATATAGATTAAGTTTCTCTATTTCCCCCATCCTACTTGCTGCACATATAACCATTTTATCCTGGAGTATATCCAGTCTATTATTAAAACTTTTTATGTTAAGTACATGCATATTCTTGGCAACTCTGTATACAGGCAGAGTGTCAAAGTCAAAGGCAATAGGTGGCTGGTGTTGGGTTGGGTTGGGTTTAGCTCTGCTCTCACAGAGTAAGATAAATGTAAGTGTTAAGGAACTCCTGGGGCTGGCTGAATTCATTTGGTATTCAGCACTGACTGGGCTCTTTTCTCTTCTCATACCAGGTCTCTTTGTATGTTCAAGCCTACTTGAGTTTCTTTTCTCTTTTGTTGGACTTGGTTCTTTTGAAGTGATTCAGGGTACGCCCTGCTGTAGAGAGAACTTCACAGGAATCGGAAATATAAGCATACCAGTCAGGAACAGTAGCTGTATAATAGCAAGAATACTGGAAAGCTTCAACATATATTTAGGTGGATGAAGAATCATCAAAAGCATTTTTTTTCTCAATAGTTCAGCTTCTTACTGTATGCATCGTGATCCTAACCATATTTACTTGGAAGTCTCCACATAAAAGCAGCAAGACATATTTCTGAATATATTCAAAATCAGAAAGAGAAAAGGGTGCTTTTTAAAAAATTCATATGTGAACTGCCTTGGGTCAAATTTGGGTAAAAAAGTGAGTTCCTAAATAAATACATAAGAAGTTCTGAAAATAGTTGATATAAAAATAACTCATCCAGTGTTAGAATCACTTGCTCTTAGCTTTTTTTCCAAGAGCTTTTAATGATGAGTTGATAATGATCCCATAACTTCTTGAAATTGCTGGATTCAAAAGCTGAGTACTTAGTATTTGGTGCATGAAAGTTTCTTGGTACACAATACATGGGCATTTCTTAAGGGTGAGATGTTGAAAGCACAGTTGCAAACAATTCTAGTGAGGAAGAACAGTAAAAAGTGTCTAAAGAAACCAGGATAGATGTACATGGAACTTTCAGGTGAACTGTGATTTTAAAAGAGACATGTACAAGAAACGGAAGAAGGGGGAACTCACCAGAGCGGAATACAGACAAATAGCTGGTACTTGTAAGAGGAAATCAGAAAAGCTAAAGTTCAGAATGCACTCGTGCTCACTAGTAAGGTTAAAAATAAGAAAAGGGTTTTTTAATGGCCATGTTTTGAACAAGTGGAAGAGCAAAGAAATAGTAGGACCTCTGTGTTGACAAGATGATGAAATGCTAATAGTGGATAAAGAGAAAACCAGAATGTTCAATATTTTCTTGGCCTCCTCAGCCTTCTCTCAAAAGGAAAACAGTACTCTAACAGAGCAAATGATGCAGTGAGGGGGCTGCAGACCAGAATAGATTAAGAGGTAGTAAAGGAATGCGTTAGTACTCTAAATGAATGTAAGTCTCCAGAAGCTGAATGAACTGCATCCCTGAGTACTGAAGGAACTTGTAGATATAGTGCTAGAGCCACTATCAATAATCTTTGAGAATTCTTGTAGAGCAGGAGAGGTCTTAGACTGGAGCAGAGCGATTGTTGTCCTTATCTTCAAAAAAGGCAAAAAAAAGAAAAGAAAAAAAAAGACCCAAACTACTACTGATCCATCAGCTTGAAGTCAATAAAGGTTGCAGAACATATCAATAAACAGTCTGTGTATGCTTAGGAATGCTGTGATTACTGAGATCCAAAATGGGTTTCTCAAAAATGAGCCATGACAAACCGATCTCTCTCTCTCCCTCCTCCCCTCATCTTTTGATAAAGTTACCAGATCAAGGGAATATTGTGGGTGTAGTGTATCTTGACTTCAGTAACACTTTTGATGAAGCCCCTCACAATATTCTTGCCGGCAAGCTAGTGAACTGTGCGCTAGACAGAGTTATTGTTGGGTGGATTTGTATTTGGTAGATAGAGGGAATCCAGAGATTGCTCACCGACAGTTATTCTCCTGAAGTGACTAGTAGGGTGCCTCAGTTTTTTTCTTGATATTGATGTTAACATCTTTATAAATGATTTAGATGATGAAATAGAAAACATGCTTGTCAAATTTGTATATGAGACCAAACTAGGGAAGGGGTAGCTAGAACCCAAGACAGCAGGATCAGAATTCAAAATATCCTTGACAAATTGGAGAGCTGGGCCAAAACTAACAAAGCAAATTTCAACAGAGATAAATGTAAGTTACTACATCTGGGCAGGAAAAATGAAATGTACAAATGTAGGATGGGTGACGCTCTGCTTGAAAGCAGTACATGTGAAAAGTATCTAGAAGTCTTAGTAGATCACAAGCTGAATATTAGTCAATGGCATGATCCAGCAGCCAAAAACGCCAATACAGTTCTAGGGTGTATCAACAGGAGTATATTAACCAAATAAAAGGAAGTAGTAGTGTCACTGTATCCTCCTTTGGTCATTTCTCACCTGGACTCTTGTGATCAGTTCTGGCCAACACATTTCAAGAAAGCTAATGACAAGCTGGAGTGTGTCCAGAGAAAAGCAAATGAGTTGATCAAAGGTCTAGATAATAAGCCTTATAAGAAATCAATTAGGATGCTGCTTCTCTTTGGTTTGAAGAAGACTGAGAGGAACATGTTATCCATCTTTTAATATCTGAAAGGATGTCATGTAGAAGATGGAGTGAACTTCTTGTCCTCCATCACAGTTGCTCTGGAAACTAGAACATAGCCCAATTGATCCAAATTACAAGAAAAAAAATTCCACATAAACAATATGAAGAATTTCTTTACAGTAAGAACTGTAAACTAGAATTCTCCAGAAAGGAAGTGGTGGATTCTCCTCCTTTGGAGATCTTTAAATAGAGTTTGGATGGATATCTGACCTTTCAGGAGTTCTTTTAGTTCTGTATTCCTGCACGTCAGGTAGTTGTGATGGAGGACTAGATGGACCTTGTAGTCCCATCTAAGTCTAAGAAGCTATGATTAGATTGCTAAATTGATTCTTCATGCTTATCTTTAATCCACTGAAACATTGTATGAAATATAAAACCCCACCATTGCTTAAACAGACATTGTACCACACCATTGTACCTACATATCTTTCCATACCTCTGTCTGTCTGATCTATGTGACTCTTAACTACTTTTTCTAACGTGCATTGATAGGCTATTTTTCTTTTCTTTTTTTCCCCTCAAAATATAATGCAATACCTCTTCTGCATTCCTAGACCAATTGCTTCCTTATCACTTGATGTACTCTCTGATGATGCTAAATCATTTTGATTTAAAAATGAATCAAATTTCTGCTGCAGCCAGTGATGCATTAGAGGACATCCAAGACATTGCCAATAAAATCAAATAGTGGATAGAACCAGGCAATAATCCTGACTAATGCTGGAGCATTAACAATTAAACATTCACTACTCCCAAATCAACTGAAAATCCCCACACATAAAACTGTTATGTGCATGGGTTATTATAGATTTCAAATTAAGTTTTAATTTCGTATATAAAAGCAATTCAAATCAAAGAGATATTTATACTTTTATTTCATTTACAGAAAGGAAATGGTCAGTATTCTACATCAGCTGCTCAACTAACTAACTTCTCCTCACCTGACCTCCCATTGAAAAAAACCCTGGCAGAAATATTATTCACCTGTGCTCAGATTGCTGACAGAATGGACCTCCTCCTCCCCATGCCGCTGAGGTCCAGTAAAATAGGTTGGGAGAGAGAGTCATGATTGTAGCAATAGTGTCACATAGTTCATATTGCTACGTTGTCACGACTGTGAATAAAAGAAGGAGGCCTGTTCTGCCGGTAACTGGGAAACAGGTGAATGGTGTTTCTGTTACATTTGTGAGGGAGTTGGGCCAGCAGATGTTACCTAGTTGGCCAATTTTTTTAAATGCTGCTAGCAAGTATTGAGATGGTATTGGTAGGCTTAAGAGTCTGAAAAATAATCTATGCCGACACTGTGTCAAATG
The DNA here is from genome assembly GCA_948472985.1 of Iguana delicatissima. Lineage (NCBI taxonomy): Eukaryota > Metazoa > Chordata > Lepidosauria > Squamata > Iguanidae > Iguana > Iguana delicatissima. Next base: position 27,632 of record CAOKZL010002281.1, on the reverse strand, counting down.
CCTTAAAATTTTTCTCTTTTCCTGCGTGGTATGACCAGCATGGAAGGTTTGTGAAGTCAGCTGAACTATTTGCGAAAACAAAAGAGACTTGTTCACAGGGTTCTGATATACTGGAGAAGACTCCCAGCCCATTGAATGTAATATTATGGTGGAACCTTACCATGGTCAGATTGGGTGAAAAAAATCATCCTGTTATGTTTAGTCCATATCCTGAGGCAGTTATGTCCTTTTTGCTTGCTTGTTTTTTAAAAGAAAACTATACAGTCTTCCCTCCACATTCATGGGTTTTACCTTTATAAACTTGATTATTCGCAAGGTGCCTGCTTGCTTCCTCCCCCTTCTGCCCCTCCCATTCCCCTACCTTTTGTCCAGGCATGCATGTTTTCCTTCCACAGACCTGAGCAAAAGGCAAGTGAATGGCAAAGGGCAGTCCCATGCTCGCGCCTTCTCCAATTGAGTTGCCGCTCGCTCCCCTTCACTTGCCTATTGCCCCAGCACCTGGAAGGCAGCACACCTGGGCGAAATGCAAGTGGATGGTGGGGGGAAGGCGTCCACGTGCACCTTCTCCAGGCACACAGCTGCCCCTTCCCTATCGCTCAGACACCTGGAAGGCAGTGTGCCCTGGCGAAACATGAGTGAGTGGGGGAGAAGGTACACGGCTGCCCCTCCCCTTCACTTGCCTTTCCCCCAGGCACCTGGAAGGCAGCAAACCCAGGTGAAACGCAGGTGAAGGGGGGAGGAGCGCTCACTTGGGTAAGGGAGGAGTTATTTGGATTTTTTTAACTTTCATGATGGTTCTGCAACCCAAACTGTTGCAAAGGTTGAGAGGCCACTGTCAGACTAAAACAACCCCCCCATTCCATTCCCATCTCCATGATTGCTGAAACTGCTTGCTGAAATTCACCATGGAACTCAACCATTCACCATGGAACTCAACCTTTCCCCATTAAATGTGATTCTAGTAACTCAAGTTCCATTTCATTTATACATAACCTCAGTTTTGTCCTCTGATAAGTAAAGTCCCATATAGATTCCATATGAGAGAATAGTGGGATATAAATTAAATAAATATTTTTTTTTAGAAAAATAGTTAACACTACATTTTTATTTTTATTTTTTTACTTTAAATGAATTTTATTACATTTCTATTTTGTGTGATCTTATTGTGATTCACCGTAAACCTCATTTTGGGGAGAATGGCAAGATATAAATCCAACAAATACATTTATAAATTATTGTCTTTGTCTTTTTAACACTATGTGCTCATTGTGTTTACAATTTCCAAACTGTAATGTTTTCTTTGCTCATTCTGGTTTTTTTTGGGGGGGGAGAGGTTGGAATATTTTATTGATTTCTGTTAAATTATTAGAACAAATAGACAGTATAAAGGTGTAAGAACAACAGATAGAAAACCATACCAACAGTACCATATAAACAAAAAAAAAGGACAACTGAAAAAAACAAATAATACTATCGCTTGTGGATAGCATTACACAGAGAAGGCCTTACATATACATTGAGACAGATTTCACACTTTGCTAGAACCACAGATCAAGTAAGTTGCATTCTTTTCATATACCCTTTTACATTCTCCTTTTCAATTTATATCATTCTGTCATTATTATTATTAATACCATTATCACGGACCATTTTAATTCCATACTATCTATTCCTTATCTCCCTTATTATGATTTACTTGATTTTTATTTACAAAAATACCTCTTACGTAATTCATATATACTCAAATCTTACATTACAATAGTTCTTACATTACAATACATTAGGTTTTACAATACATTCAGTTTTACGTTAACACTACAGTTTTAAATACATGTGTCACTTGTATTAACAAAATTATACAGATATCATTTGGGAAACTGTGTGGTGTAGCTGTTTATACAGGCTTCCCAAGAATTCACGGATAGGCAGAGAAAGTTTTAGAATCATCTGAGATCAGAAACTGTGAGAGCTAGCTTGGTGTAGTCGTGGCTTGCATGTTGGACTAGGACTCTGGGAGGTCAGGATTATTTTCTACTCCATCCTCTGTTCACTGCAGGAACTGCAGCATGTAATGCAGTTAGAGCGTCATGGACAGCTGGCTGTTGAGTTCCTGCTTGAATACATGTTGTGGAAGGAAGTCCAGCATCTCCGTCTGTTCCAAGGGGAAGCGGCTCTTGCTGTCAGAATGTTTCACACCCTTTAGTTCTTCTGCTCTCTGGTGACTTGCCTTTCTCATACAGACCTATGCAACTCATTTTGAACTTAGTTGTGTTTGATGCCTTAAAATGAGTTGTTCTAGTTTATTTTTGTTTTCTTCTGTCAATCTCTTAACAACATTTTAGTAATGCAAAGTTTTCATTTCTAAAATATCAGTCTCATGGATACTTAATCCAGTGTGTTATACTTTTTGGGTTTTTTTAAAAAAAATATTACTTATAAAATGTCCATACAGACTGGGTCCTGCCTATGCAGAGTATGATCAAAATATAATACTGCAAATATTTTAATTCTAAAATATGCTCTAAAATGTCTCATCCAAACACTTTTACAAAATATTGTTTGTATTTAAGTTACAATCCTATACACTGCAGAGTATAATAGGCCAATTCTTTGCATATCTGTTAAAGAACAAGTTTTGTGAAAGTGCCTATAGCAAGGCTGGGAATAAAGTAGTGCTCCAGCTGTTGGGCCAAAACTCCAGATGTTGTTGGACTAGAACTCCCAACAACCTTAGCCTGGATAGCCAATCTGGAAGGCCACATGATTCTGACCCCTGTGGGATTGCTGCCTAGATTTCACAAAGTTTACTTCCAAGTAAACATACAGGGTTGGTGAGTAATGGAGTCTAATATATGAAAGCTTATGCTATAAAAATGGGTCAGGTTGAAATCCAGTTCCTAACTTCTATAAGAAACGCCTAATTAAATTAAGGAGGACTATGGTCTAAATTCTGATCCTAGTCTTGACTAGAATAGACCCACTAACTTAAGTCAGATTTACTTTTGTTGACTTGCCATTCAGTAGTTGACTGAATGGGTTTATTCTAGTCCAGAGTAACTAGAATGCTAGCCTACGTAAATTAACGCATGTGTAAGTATTGTTTAGTTAATTAGCCTTCAGTCTTTGCTGAGACTACAAGATTTGTTAGTATACACTAATTCATCTGAAATAATGTTGTAGTTTTTTTAAAAAAAAAACTTTTAAAAAATCCACGATGATGACCAGTATGTTTTTAGCTGGTTCACACTGTTTTGTTCTTTCAAAGTGTTCAGCTTGTTTTAATGTTATTTTAAAGCCACCCTGAGATCTTTTGATATGCAGCAAGGTATAAATATTTTAATTAATAAATAATAAATCAGTTTCACACCACTTTGCATGCCAAGGCACCATTTTACAGAATACTGGGATTGGAAGCTTGGTGAGACTCTCACACTTCTTTGTGGCACAGCGCAACTGCCTATCTTTGAAGAATTTCATGTCCTTCCTCAGACTACAAATCCCAGGATTCCTTATGGTTAAAATGGTATGAAACGGATACAACCCCACAGTGCAGATACACAAAACAAACCCTTCCCGTTAGTCCCAGACTCGTAAGAGTAGGAAGGGACTACAGGGGCCATCTAGTCCAACCCTCTGCTATGCAGGAATACACCAATCCTCTGTCTGTTTTCAACAGCAGTCCTGAAATCTAACGGAAAGTACCTGCCTACGGTTGCCAGACTGAGGCCATTTCCGCACTGGACTGTTATAGTGCTGTTATTCCACTTTCAACATCCCATGGAATCCCGGGGCTTGCAGTTGAGAGAGGGGCCTTTAGAATTCTCAGCCAGAGAGATCTTTGGCCCCAGTAAACCACAAACCCCAGGATTCCACAGCATGTTGAAAGTGGAGTAATAGCACTATGACGATGGAGTGCAGACACGGCCTGAACAATGGAGATCACTCCAGAACCTTTAAACGGCTGTGTAGAAGTGGGAATTTCGAAAGCTGCTGCTCGCCGCCTGGTTGTCTGAGGAGCAACCGCGGAAGTTTCCCCTTCCCCACAGCCATTAGAGGCACGGGCGCCCTCTCCAGCTTTCGACCTGGCGGCCCTGTGCCTGCCATTCACTGCAACGAAAGAAGGCCATTAAACGGCGGGCGGGCTGGTGTAATATTCGCTAGAAGCACGGCCAGACTGGAAGGAGAGAAAGCCGAGCTCCGCCGTCCCCCTCAGAGCGGCGCTCTCGGCCACTCGCCCGGCCGGCTGTCGAGGGAAACGGCGCTCCCGCTCTGGCCGCCGCCGCCTCCCCGCCCACGCCGCCTCGCGGGAGCCAGAGCGCCGGGGCCGCGGCGCCCGGGGAGGCGCCGCGCCTCCGTCGACGCCCTTCCCCTCCCGCGCCCCTCGAGTGGCTTTCTTTCTTCTTGTCGCGGGGCTGTCCCCTGTGCGAACGGCAGGTTGAATATTGTGGGTGTAGGTTATTAAAATGTCGCGGGGACAATGGCGGCCTGTGTGCCATTCGCCACGCTCGGCTTCCTCTTTGGAGAAGGGCGCGCACCAGGGGCCGCGGGGCTGGCTTCCCGCGTGAGGCCGTCTGCATAGCAGCGGCGCCCGCCTGGTCGCCCGGGAAATCCCTCCGCCCGGGGAGGCCGGCCGGGCCGCGCCGGGCCGGGCCGGGGGCCGGGAGCCGCTGTGGAGCGGGGCATGGCGCAAATGTAGCGCCGGTGGTCGCGAGCGCCCTACAGGGAGGCCGTCGCTTTAGAGGCCCCCGCTGCACGCGGGCCGGGAGTCGGCCAGAGGCTCGAAACGCGCCCCCGTGCTAGTGCTGCCCGCCTTCTGCCCAGTCCGTCCTGGACGTGGCGGTTGACTTGTCAATACACTAAAAGAAGACCTGACGGTAAACCCGCAGGCTTGGCACGCACAGATGGCTGATATTTCTCTGAGCCCCGTCCCATCGACCTGCCTATTTGTCTTTCAGAAACTCGTCGGGAGTTTACTTCGACCCATTCTGCGCACGGAGTTTGTCTATATTTTCTTCATTTTGGAAACTGGAGCTATTTGTCTGAACAAATACTTATCCCTCATGCCTGTTGGTCGCAAAGAGAGTAGACTGATGCCATTCTCAGTGTTGTTACCCACTGGATATAGCGATTCCGCCAGAATAAAATACAAACAGAATTCCTGCCTGAATACAAGTTTGAATAGGATTACAAACATATAAAAGAGAAGCATGTTTTAATTTTCTTTTAGTAGCAAGAATACTTCCTACCAATTGGCTAATTTGTAGAAATGTAATGCATGCAGTAACCGAAAACTTATAGTTTATATATTCATCTTCTCTTCTCCCAAAAGGCCCTCAATGGAAAATATTGATAATAAGGGGTTGCAGTAACAGTCGAACTCTTCCACGCCATATTTAATTTGTAAGAGAGATGGATCTTCTAATCAGTTTAGAATAAACCCATCAAGGATCTCCTCAGTTTGCCCCAAGACCTAGTGAATGTTGGAACTGTTCATAATCTATTAGGTGAAAAGGTAGCACCCCTGTAAACATGCCAGCTTGTATAATCCTGTTGATTGAAATGGAAATTCTCTGTGCATGAAAGTGTGCTGCATTTAGGCAAGCATAATAATAAAAATTGCAGTAAGTAAAGAGATTTTTTTATTCCTATGATCCAGATACCAACTTCTGCTTTAAACTTTAGTTGTAGCTTGAATCGACTTCACCAGACATCTCAGATGACCCTGTCTAGTTGCCAGCTGCCTTAGTCTTACAGAAGTGTTTTTATTCAGAATATAATTTCCAGCCATGAGTTTGTAGCACCCCCTCTGCAATACTGGGCTTTGCCAATATAGGGCATTTCCACATGACACTCTTATAGCGCAATGATTCCACTTTCAACCTCCTATGGAATCCTGGGGTTTGCAGTTTCGGGAGGGGCCGCCCCAGGATTCCATACGAGGTTGAAAGTGGAATCATCGTGCTACAAGAGTGTCGTGCGGAAATGTTCATAGTTTTAAACACAGTCTTTTTATACAGGCACACACAGAGAAAGGATTGCTTCAAGAAGAAGGATGTTTCTGAGCATGTGTAGAATTATGAACATAACATTTGCTTGAATAATTATACCTGTTTTTAGGTAATAAGAGAAGATGCTTTCGATGTCAGATCAAAGCTCTATCAAGTCCACTCTTCCACTTCACAGAATGTGGTAAGCCCAAAGTGAGGTTGTAATGGAAGCTCCATTCAGCATACTGGCTAGCTGTAGATATACCAATTCTCCATGAATTTGTCTAATCTGCTTTTAAAACCGTATCTTCCAGGTAGGTGGTTTTGAGCCTTGGAATCAACCTTTGACATTTTTTTCCAAATCTGGTTACTATGCAGTCAACTGTAATGGAAATGTTGACTTCACAGTGAAATGAAGCTGGAATACTTCACTTTTCATCCATCTTGGTTGGAATCTTTTAAATCCATCTCATTTAACTCTGCCTGAACTGTGGATTTGCCCCAGAAAGTGAAGGTTACAATGGAGGAAGATAGATAGATAGATAGATAGATAGATAGATAGATAGATAGATAGATAGTTTGAAGAAGTAGGTGTCTAGAAGTTCAGCTGCTTTCTTCTGAGCAGGCATATTTAGGATGTGCTTTGTGGGATGGAGAGCCAGCGTAGTGTAGTTGTTTGAGCATTGGACTATAACCCTGGAAACTGGGCCTCAATTCCCAACTCAGCCATAGAAACCCACTGGGCGACCCTAGATGCATCACACACTCTCACGCCCAGAAAATCCCATGAAAGATTCACCTTAGCATCACCATAAACTGAAGCACACAAAAACAACTGAGGGATTCCTTCCCTTCTCCTTTACTCTTAATCCTTGTGTGCTAATCACATTTTGTTTCAGAATCTGCACACAATTGGATTTATAGTATAGGCATTCCACAAACTTGTCAACAGTTTTCCTAAATTTCAGCCAATTACCACACACTTTTAAAACACAGACACACAACTGGGATAAAAAAAAATTCAGCTGATCTGTTGCTTTTTGTCATTTGTTGTTATGTGCCTACAAGTTAAATTTATCCACAGTGTTTAGTTCTGCTCTTTTTCCTGCTTTGTATTCCAATTACCTGCGATTATCAAGATGTCCTGTTGATGTGTGATCAGTTTATTTCTTGACCTCTACACAAAATCTTTCAGTTTCTCCCTCTTCTACATCTATAGTTGGAACATAAACTTGGATTATATTAATACATTTTCCCAGAAGACTTATTAATAGCATTTGCATTGTATCTCCTTTGTGTCATGTCTCCTGACTGCTTTTGCTGCATCTTCTCTCACTATTAATGCCATCATGTTTCTTCAGGATTTTAATTTCCTAAGGAAAATACTCTCTAATAATCTAACCAAAAATGCCCCATTTCTGTCCCCTTTATCTCACTCAGCCCAAATATTGCAAAGTGTATGTGCTCCATTTTTAGATTTACAGTGTCTGGCTTCCACTGATTCATTTACATTCTATGTTCCTTTTATATGGTTGTGCAGCTTCAGACTTTCCTTTTACTTCTTGGCATGGCAGCAGCTAATCATCCTTTCTGCTTGAGTCCAGTTGTATTACTAGACACAGAGCCATTCATACTTGCCTTCTGCTCTTCTTCAGTAGTTGATTGGGTGCCTTTGAACCTAGGAGTCTCATCTTCTAGCACCATCTGTTTCATTTTATATTGTCTCATCATAGGTTTTTAAAGGTTAGAAAAATCAGAAATGATTTAATGGTGTCTCCTGTTGCTCAGTACTGAAGAGAGGTAGCTGCGATGCCACTGCCCTTGGCTCTGAGTCATCCTCCACCAGTGTCACCTCCCACCACTGCTGCCACCCAGTAGCTGCTTGGAACGTACAGTGTGACTCCTGAGCAAAAGCCTATCTGACTTGGGACACCCTTCCAGCACCAATGCTATCATCACCATAGCTTCTTTTCTCAGAGGAGCATGCAGTCACACTACCATGGAAGATAGTGCCATGGCGGTTCAGTACAAATACTGATATCCCAAGATAATAAAAGGCCTACCCTTTAAAATAAAATAAATAAAATTAAAAAATTAAAAAAAGGCCATGTTCATATCTCCTACCCCCAGTTCATTCCCTAGATTGGGGTAGGAATGGTAAAGTGCAGCCTATGTTCTGCATGTAGCTTCACAGAACACCCAGTGTGGTCCCTGACCCCTTACACCGTTTCCCCCCCACAAAAAAAAAGCCACATCCAGAAGCCATTTATAGTCTATCCTAGGTCTGTTTTCAGCATTTCTAGTTCCTGTTTCTAATACAGGTTTTTTTTTTCTGGTTTAAATAACGTCTGAGGCCCAACACACTACACAATTATAACCCTATGATTCCATTTTAACTGCCATGGCAACATCCTGTGGAATCTTGGAGCTTGTAGTTTAGTGAGGCAGTGCAGCTCTGTGGCTAAGAAATTGAAATATCATACCGTGGTGCCATGTAGCCAGAGTAGTTAGGGTGGAATCATAATGCCATAATTATGTGAAAGGGCCTAAAGCAACATGTAAGTGGTGGGTCATACCTATTAGTCTTCAGAGAGTGCCGTTTTGCTGCATTTTTTCCCCACAGAGGCCCGCTGGAGGGTAAAAATGACTCCAACACACTCAGAAGTAGTCTAGAATTGTCCAGCATTTCTGTGTATGTGTGACCTGCAGAGGAGTAGCACGGGGTTGTGCATGGAAAATAAAACATCTGGGACAAGCTTTGAATTGCCTTTTGGTGGATAGGTTGTTGTTGTTGTTGGAGAAGGGTGAACTAAAACTGACAAAATGTATGTACAATTCACCCACTGTATCCATGGCTTCAAAATGTTAAAAAAAAATCCAAAAAACAAACTTTTGATTTTCTCATTTTATATAAGGGATGCCATTTTACTACATCATTGTCGATGACGATAATGTAAACAGCACCTAGCACAAGCATGGAAGTTGTCCCCCCTACCTCTGGGCCGCTTCCTCCTTCTCCTCTGCTGCTTCCAGCACTACTTTTTTGCACCCCCTGGCACTGGCACCAGGCCACATACCCTACTTGCTCCACCCTAGGGTGCGCCTCTTGGTAGTAGTGGTAGTGGTCCTGGAACCAAACTATAGTGAATACTGAGGACCCCCTGTATTCTGGAAATGTATCTGCTGAAGACAAAAGTTTCCATAGTTCATTTTATAACCGTAGACTCTCTGCAGTTTTGGACCTTTTGTTCTTTAGACATAAAATATTTTGTTAACTTAAATAAAAAATTGTAAAAATGGAACCTGTAACAAAATGTTGAGATTTAGAACTGCTCTTGTTCAATGTTTCAGCCTCTTCTGATATATTTTATTCCACCACCCTCCCATCATTACACATTGAGGATTTTGTGACCACTTGGTGGTTTTCCTTCCTTTTTCAAGCTTCTAGAAACTATGGGGTTCCTTCAAGCATACAAGTCTCTTCCACTTGTAACTCAGTGGTCTCATTTAGGCTATGGTTTCTTGAAAATTCAACATTCAGTTCACTGGTAGAAAGTGTAATGCTTGAAAATATGTAAGCGAAGTCTCTGAATTAGCCAGAGGAAATGCTGAGTGAGATTTGCCATTGAATTCAGTTGCACAGAATTTGGGGTCTGAAATGGAGAATTCCTTTAATTTTTTAAAAAATTATTATTAGCAGAAAAAAAATAAGATGTTGCATCTGACACATCCAAACGACAAAATCAAAATCTTACTTGGCTATAGATTTAGCAGAAGATTAAACAAGAGGAGAGATTTAATACAAAGAGAAAAAGTATCTGTTTGCCATCATAGCAAAATCTTTTACATTGTTAAGAGATTTAATCCAAAGAAATGTGAAAGCTTAACCCTTGTAACAGTCGATCGCATATATTTATAATTGCATCCAAAGCCATTTGTCAAACAACTAATAAAACATCCAAACTAATGCACAGTCTTAATAAAAACATGGCTTAAAAATTGATCATTCAAACAATACATTAAGAATATAATATAATCCAAGTTATATTTTGGATAAACATATACTCCATTTAAAAAAAATAATGTTCATACTACATTATAGATTTACATGCCCTTCACTACATAGATGTAATATATAAAGAATGTATACAGAGAGAGCCCTGTTTATAAAGACCTGCTTCACAAAACCCTTTAAAATGAAAAGAAAAGCTTTCTATTCAGTTGCTGTATAAAGTTCCCCGTAACCCACAGTATTCTTGTTCTCTGCAAAGGAATCCTGGCATCTAGTGGACGTTTAGCTGCTGTGTCACAAACCTGTTGAATAGAAGACTACTGGAAGGTTGTGCAGAGCAAATGAAAACTGACACATACAGCAAAGAGCAAGACGTTTTGCAGTGAAGAAGGCAAAAGGAAAGGAAAATCATTGCAGAACAGCCTAAATATTAATACACACATGTTTAAAGGTGTTTCATTGTATGAGCACTTGGATACAATCTAGCCTGCATACTTTCACTAACATTCATAGCTTGGAAGTAAGGAATTGTTAACATCATCTCTTGTGCAAGTTACCTTTTTGATAATAACGGTGAAATTAAGTTACATTCAAAAAGTAATGTAACAAGCAAAGGGGTATAAGGAGTAATATTTTCTAGTTTCCATTTTTACATTTTTGGTGTAAGGAGTAATATTTTCTAGTTTACATTATTTTGAGGAGTATAAGGCATCCTTAGAGACATTGACATTTTTTTTAAAGTTTTCTGCAATACAGCCATGGGGTGTATTTTTTACACAGCAAAAAAGAAACAATGCAGTACATTTTATTTTAAATATAGAAACAAGTAACTCTGAGCTGCTTTTCAAACACTGTGATAAATAATGGGAACATAGCACTTTTATAAATGTCCCACTGATTCTTGAGTACAGAGCTATTGGAAAGACCAACTCTGCTTTGTATCTGCACAGGTAAAAGGGAGTAAGAGCACTAAGAATTGTGAACCTCTGAGGCTACTAACATTGAACGTAATGTTTTAGTTCCTATCTTATGAATGTGATTTCAGGTGTCCTGCCACTAATATCTGCCCAAACTAAAGTCCTACCATGGCTACCCATGGACACGGTGACTCTTGAACAATATTTTTCACTGATGGTCATACGTACACAGCCTGAAAAATGTTTATATACAGCCAGTGGGTTTCATTTCATATAACTACTCTGAAACTATACAACTTCAAAATGAAGAAGTGTGGAGGAATTAAATCAGGAAGCTTGTAGATCTCTAAAAGTTTGTTGTGGGTTTTCCAGGCTTTGAGGCCGTGTTCTATTGTCTGGAATACCCACAACAACCTTTGGATTCCAGCCGTGAAAGCCTTCCACTTTACATCTCTAAAAGTTGTTGGACTGCAAGTCCCATCCATCTTAGCCAGCATAGCCAATGGTGAAGGATGATGAAGGTTGCATTCCAACTAGAGCTGGAGGGGCACACATCACTGAATTCAATATCTGAATGCTTGTCTACATAGGATATGCGTGGAAAAAATTACTGTACAAATCAAACCAGAATGGTAGGGAGAAATACAGATTAGCAAAATGTGAAATTATAATAATTTCATTTTTAAGATAAATAAATAAATAGACAGACAGCACAGATTATCTGAACCAGCTAGTTGATCTGGTTGAATCGAAAGTAAATTTAATATTAAAAGAGACATTGTTAAATCAGAATTATAGCATCTGATTAAAGAATATGAATTTGATCCACAAACTCTTCTCCCCCTAGTGGATGATTAAAGGCACTTTTGGTTTGGATTTTTAAAATAACAGTTTGAGGGTCCAGCCGTTGTGCTCTAGCTTAGACAAAGTTCCCTTGATATCTCAGCAAGATTGTCATGCTCATGATTTCTTCTAGGAATAGATCTCATTCCTAATTTGGGGTCAAGTCACACTTTAAGTGATAACTATGAAACAAGGCATAGGACTAGATACAGGACACTATTACAGAGTGCCTCTGTACACTGTACACATCCCTCATCAAAACTCATCTTGTTCATGAAGGGTGGCCAAGGCACACAGAATTACATTTGATTCTTCCTTTGCAAGGCAAGCCCCTTTTCAGTCTGGTTTATCACAGCAATTAATTAAATAACTAAATAATTTCCTGCCCATTTATAACACCCCAAATCAGTTGGAAAAGGCCTGCCTAATGGTAGAGGAAGCCATGCTGTCCTAATAATGTTTGATCCTCTCATTCCTTCCCTTCACTATTGTTACTTTGTCTGCTTCTGGTCCTTTCCTGCTCTAAAGCTCAATATTTGGTCTAATGGGTATATGTCACAGGATGGCAGATTTTAGGGGAATATTTGCAGAAATTCTTAAGTGTTAAGGGAAATTTGACAGAAGAGCAAATTACTTAGCGGGAATGGATGAGCCTTCTCCTCTTTAAAGATCTTCAAGCCAAGGTTGGACATCCATCCCTTGAGGACATTCTACTCAGAGATGGGAAAAGTGCAGAATCTGGATCCCACTGTTGCATATGTTCTACCATTTCACAGATGAAAACCAGTACACATGTACCCAAGGAACATCAACAGACTAGGAGTGGCTGCAGCAGTTTTTTGTTTTTTTCTTTGCCAGAGCCTATTGGAAAGAGCAAGGTTCTGCCTCGTCTCTACATTCTGCTGAGTTAAGAGAGGACAAAATGGAAAAGTGGGAGGAGGTTAGAGAAACTGGGGCATTTTAAAAGCAGCTGAAAAAGTAGGATGACAGTGGATTAATTGGGACCATTCCTACCAAATCAGGACAGTTGAAGGGTATACCATTGTGGTTCATAAAGGCCAGCTCTCAAGGCCAAAGCCTTCCAACTCCCTTTATTTTTTTTTAAACTGCACAATTTCAAGTTTATTTTTGCCACAACACTGCACATAACCCTCCATCCACAAAATTGCATGAAAATATCCACCCATGAACAATCCACCTAGAGCCTCACAACACATTCAAATACTTGAGGTATTTCTCTGTATGCTTCCCAAAATGGTGACTGGGAGTGATTTGACGTGACTTCAGGCCATAATTTTGGGAAGCATGCAGACAAAAATTGAAGTATTTTGGTGTACTGTTGAAAGCATGACCCACAGGCAAGTTAAGGGGAGAATTGGCCTCTGGCCCCCATGCAGTTACTCACCCCTTCTTTAGCTATAGGTCCTAGTGTAGGACTTTCTGTATCAAGGAGTAAGTTGAACTAGATGGTCTATCAAATGTTCCCTAACACATAAAGATTCTTTTAAGTACCATTCATGGACAACATACTATGGCCAGGGCAGACCTGAGCATGAATCCTACTGGTTATTCCCAGCTAGAGAAGAGCCACTGAATCCATTAATGAAATAAGAATCAACTTGTAGGTGAATCCTATTAATTCAATGTGTCTATTTGGGACTAAAAATGGGATTCAGGCCCCAGTCCTCAGTGAAGACTGTTGTATTCTTTCTATGCCTTCACTTTACCCATGCTTAACTGATCAAGACAATGGCATACCCTTTAACATTTTTCAGATGACAGCTGGGGCACATGTGGCCAAGAAATATCAGAGTGCAGTCAAGATGGCACAACTTATAAATGAGGAAGAATACACAAGGTAAGAGAGGTTGCAGCAGATTGCATTTACTTGAGACCACTGGGAAGGATAAGATTCTACCCCCTTCTCTCCCTCCCATGAGTTACTTGAGTGCAAACTACTTTTATTACTTTGAACTCAGTTTTCAACAACTAAAGTAAGCTGAAGGCAAAGGGAGAACATGGAAGGAGAGAGAAACTGGGATGTTTTGCAAGCAGCTGGAAAAGGGTGGCAGAGGATTAGTTAGGTCTGGCCCTCCTAAATCAGAATATTTAGAGAGTATCCAGTGGGAATTTTCTGTGTGTCCACATTCCAGCATACTCCCTACTGTGCTGAAAAATCAGAATCAAGCAACTCAAAAGGAAGGGCTGTGCTATGTTCCTAGATTATGATAGACACCAGACATAGGGGGCAAGCTGAGACCCACCACATAGCATTTTTAAGCGAACGATTTCCCCCCGTTTAAATGAATAGTTGTCATTTACTCAGAGAATGAAAAAGCGAAGTATGACACTTGGCAGTCCTGCTTTACAGAAAGCAAAACAACAGGGTACAGAAAGCATGCTACAGCTTACAAAGCCTCTGCTAGTGCTAAGAAATGTCACCATGAATATCTTCAGTGCACACCTGCCCTACTCTTAATTGAAATGACATTTTTATCTGACCTGTGTTGCATCAGAGAAGTCAAAGCAGCCAGGAAGCCAAAGAATCTATAGAGCAGCCAGGTGGTCTTTCACCCACACAGTGACCAGGGTTGGGCTTGCTGAACTTCAGCAAGATTGTGGCAGCAGGAATCTTCAGACAACAGACTTACTTTCCCATGCGTCATACACTCACTCTTCCTTCCTTCCTTCCTTCCTTCCTTCCTATTATTTATTTAATTTACACACATTTCTCTCAGATGAAACACAAAGCAGCTTATATTATATGTTAAAATACAGCTACAACAATCTGAAATACAAAAATTTGAAACACATTAAACACAATCCACTTAAAAATCTTAATTTTTAGCAGTTCAAAACAAATTTAAAACCTCTTACACACAAGGAACCATCACACCCATTGCACTACCCCCAACCAGTTAAAACTGAAGGCCTGGCTAGATAACGTCTTTGCCTGCTGGCGAAGAAAGAGAAGGAAAGGGCCAACCAAGCCACACTTGGCAGAGACTTCCACAGCCTGGTAGCAGCCATCAAAAAGGGTTTCTCTTGGGTCCTCACCAGCTATACCTGTGATGGGCTGGGACTGAGACAAAGCCCTCCCTCAAAGATCTTAAAATTCAGGTAGGCTTATATAGGAATATATGGTCTTTTAGAAAGCCTGGACCTAAGCTGTGAATCTAAGTTGTAGAATTGTATCTCAACATATCTGTAGGGTGGCATGATGAGGAAGGCTGCTCTAGCCTGTGTGACTGAATGTCTATGGGTTCTTTTTAGGTTCTTAAGCAGGAGAAAATCACAATGGATTGTGTCCTGTGCTTACTACTACAATTAGGATCTAGTTGAAACTCTAGCAGATGTTCTGCCTGCTGAAAATATGCTGCTATTACTACTACTATGACTACTACTAGTAACAGTAGTAGTAGTACAAGTCTTCTGGCATATAGCATTGACTAAAGCATTTCATCAATCACTTTGGGCTTGTTCAGGCTGGGGAACATTTACTTTTCAGAACCAGAAGAAATAAAAAAGATATTATCACTAGGTGTGGTTCTTTGGGTGGATGAAAAGAAAGTGTCATTGATCTTTGTCGGTATAAAAACCCACAGGGAATTTCTCTAGCATTATGGAAAGGAGCAAATTTGCATTATTTTACAAAACTGATCCCACTGTTTACACCTTCATTGCCAAGTTGGTTTCCAGTAAACATTAGGCAACACTCGGGGGTATGTCATTGATCTTTGTTGGAGCTGGCACTGTAACATTTGAACAGCAACCAGTGAACTGACCCTAAAAAGGATAGGTACCTTTATGTTTTGCAACACTGCAGAGAAGACAAGAAGGCAATGCAGAGGACTACTCAGCTTGTCTGACCTTAGTTTACAGGGCTTTCTGTCCATCTTAGAGTGCAACAGAACATCACTCTTGTCTGACATGAACAGATAAGCTAAAGCATCACCTCTGATCCCTAAATTAAAGGCCATTTCACAGTACACAGCCAAAGAACTGTGGTTCTCCTTTAAGTGCCGTGGTTCCATCCTATTGAATCCTGAGGTTTGCACTTTAAGGAATTATATTTACAATTCTCAGGAAGAGAGTTCTATTTTCTCCCTATACTACAAACCCAGAAGATGCAGCCACAGCAGGTAAAGTGGAATCATGGTGCTTATAACTGGGCAGTGTGAGAAGACCCTAAATCTGTTCAATGACCTGGTTCACACATTACTTTTTAAAGGTGCAGATCTCTACATCACAATGATATAAAGTGAAATCCGGCAAATGGTTGTATCCAGCAGGACCAATAGTGATTTCCTACCTCAACAAAAATGGCAATGCCACTATGCAATATGTAATATTAAGAGAGCTTAAGGCAACAACCCTGTCCTACCATACTTGGGGAAATGCCCATTTCAATTTATGAATCAAATTGGGAAATTCACTAACGAAAAGGGGAAACATAACTGAACTGAAATTGGAATTTCTGCATTAATTTTTCTTTAGAATTTAGTCATTATTTAAGTAATTAATCAAGTGAGCCAGGGTGCTAAAGAGCCAACAAATTTTACTTCATCCAGTTGGATCTTTATCCACAGACTAGTTCTCTTTATTTTTGCAAAACTACTTCTTACTTTTTGCCAGTTCCTTGGGGTGGCAGAATTACAGTTTTGGGAACAAGACTCAACTATTCTACTCAAATGTAATTCCAGTAGAAATAATTAGATTAATTAACATTTGAGGTCAGTAGATGATCTTCCCTACTGGTACAAGAAAACACTTGCTTTGAAAGAAAAGAGTGTTCTCTCTTACTCCCAAAAGAAAAAAAAGTTTGAATGTGGCTTTAAACAGGACTATACAGATAGGAATATGACCTATGAAGCCCCATACAGCTTAGGTCCACACCATTTGAAAGATCATATCTCCCTGTATAGATCTGCCAGAATCTTAAGATCCAAAAAGGAGGACTTTCTCAATCCCACCGCCATCATTGGCTCCTTGGTGAGAACACACAAGAACCTTCTCAGTGGCTGCTCCCAACCTCTGGAATTCCCTCCCACAGCAGACTAGTCTAGTCCTGTCCCTGCTCTTGTTGGACAGACTTTTAATGTGTAAATACTTGCGGGGAGGCTTACGTGGGATGACTGCTTTATTTTTAACTTTTGGGCTTTAAAAAAAGTATTTTATATTGTATATCATTTTAACTGGATAGTTTTAATTGTGTTTTAAAATTTTATTGATTTCAGCTTTTTGGGAGCCACCTTGGGCTCTACTCTGGGAAAAAGGCAGCATATACAGTTGGCCTTCCACATTTGCTAGGGTTAGAGGCACAGGGCCCCCACAGTACTGGAAAAAACACAAATAGAAAATGTGTGCATGTTTGTGGGAAGAGGGCTGAGGCATGGTGGGGAGAGCAGGCACTCAGGGTCCAAACCCAAACCATTTCTGCACTAGACTGTTATAGCACTATGATTCCACTTTCAGCATCCTATGGAATCCTGGGGTTTGCAGTTTCCCCTCACGAAACTGCAAAACCCCAGGATTCCATAGAACAGTGGTTCTCAACCTGTGGGTCCCCAGATGTTTGTGGACTTCAGCTCCCAGAAGCCCTGAGCATTGACCATAGTGGCTGGGGCTTCTGGGAGCTGAAGTCCACAAACATCTGGGGACCCACAGGTTGAGAACCACTGCCATAGAATGTTGAAAGTGGAATCATAGCGCTATAACAGTCTAGTGCAGAAATGGTTTCAGTATGGCGGTCCTATACTTCCTCCCTTGCCCATCGCTTTGCTTGGGTGTGTGGGGGGCACTAGAAGAGGATTTGTGGTGCTCAGAAATTGTGCCGCAATCTGTTCTTAGCTGGCTAGACAGCAGCTTGTGGAGGAGGAGACCAGAGGTAGGCTTTTAAAGGGCTGTGTGGCCTGATCAGAGCTGCCAAGAGGGAAAGTTCTGGGGGTGGGGGAATGAAACCCACAAATGTGGAGGGCTGACTGTAAATGAAATGAAATGAAAATACACACACACACACAGAATACTGAATTAATTGTTTTGTGCTCAGTTCTTCAGATGTAGAATACTCCAGGGCAGTTTTCACAACGTCAGCTTTCTGGTGTTGAGTAAATTTTGGGCACAATTTCAAGATATTGTGTTAACAAATACACAGGTAGGTCAGGAGAGAATGAAGTAGGCACACAGCAAGACAGTATTAGTTCAGCCATATGAGATCCTAAAAGCATTTTTCCCCATTTATAAAAGGTTTCTTACTAGAAAATTCCATGTTTCACGTTCTCTAGCAAAATTCAAAATTACATAAAGCAGGCATGGGGAATGTGTGACCCTTCATAGAATTATAGAATCATAGAAATGTAGAGTTGGAAGAGACCACAAGGGCCATCCAGTCCAACCCCCTGCCATGCAGGAAAACCCTCAAAGCACTCCCGACAAGTGGCCATCCAGCCTCCACTTAAAAACCTCCAAAGAAGGAGACTCCACCACACTCCGTGGCAGCACATTCCACTGCCGGACAGCCCTGACCGTCAGGAAATTCTTCCTGAGGTTGAGGTGGAATCTCCCCTCCTGCAGCTTGTATCCATTGCTCTTTGTCCTGGTCTCAAGAGCAGGAGAAAACAAGCCCACTCCCTCCTCGACATGACATCCCTTCAAATATTTAAACATGGCTATCATGTCCCCTCTCAGCCTTCTCTTCTGCAGACTAAACATACCTAGCTCTCTAAGTCTGTCCTCACAGGGCATGGCTTCCAGGCCCCTCACTATTTTGGTTGCCCTCCTCTGGACCTGCTCCAGCTTATCCATATCCTTCTTGAATTGGGGTGCCCAGAATTGGATGCAGTATTCAAGATGAGGTCTAACCAAAGCAGAATAAAGTGGTACCAATACCTCCCTTGATCTAGACACCATACTCCTATTGATGCAACAAAGAATTGCATTGGCTTTCTTGGCTGCCGCATCACACTGCTGACTCATGTTCAGCTTGTAGTCTTCAGATGTTGGACTGGAACTTCCAACTCTAAGCGGCATTGGTAGGATATGAGGGGAGTTGCATTCTAATAACATCTGCAGAGCTACACATTTTCTAATACTAAACCAACTGTAAAGTAAGTGTGCATGTGTGGGTGTTAACCCAGTAATATTTTACAAGCAAAATCAGTCAACTCAGATAGCCAAGCCATCCAGGAATTTGCTGAAAAAGAGCAGTGGTGGAATGAAATGGTTCCCTGTCTGTTTGTCTCCTCACAGGAGGGGAAAAACTGGAAACAATCCTTCATTACCAATTATCAGTCACCAGTTTGATTACCAGTTGGGATTCTGGAACTGTGAAGTGTGAAGAACTAGTTGTCGCCTTTTATATTTTTGCAAGAAATAGTTTGAAGAGTACTTATAATGAAACAAAAGAGAGGAGATAATGCTGGGAAAGTTTCAACTTGAGGCCTTACTCACTAAATGCTCCATCTTCAGAACATCCTGACAGTATAGTGCTGTTGCCACAGCAACCTCATGTACTACACATGGAGTTTTTCACCACTTTCTCCACTACAAATCTATCAACTAGTTTTCAAAAAATTAGCAATCAAGTACAATCTCATCTGCTATTGACAGATTGCCTTGTGGCTCACAATTTTTACTAGAAATACTTTCCACCAATTCTATACAAAATTGAGAAACAGGCCTCAACATGTGTTTTAGGATTCTACAGACCCTGTGCTGCAGTTTACTCTCTCACACTAACTGATTTAAGGGCATTCAAAGCGTGCTGAATGGAGAAAAACTTATAAATGGTAACTGGAAAACTGCAATGCAAAATCCATACTGTGGAGACCCCTTTTTTCATCTACTTTTAAAATATTCCAGTTTCTCTCTCCTTCCACTCTTTGTCCTCAGCTTACCTCCATTGCTGCAAACTGAGTTCAAAGTGCAACAGCAGTCTACACTCAATTAACACAGCAGAGGGAGAAAGGAATGGGGTCTTGCCCTTCCCAGTAAGCTCCAGCAAAAACAAATTGCTTCAGACCCTCCTAGCTTGTGCATCCTTCTTCATTAAAAATGTTTGCTATCTTGACCACATTTTGATGTTGCTTGGCCTCGTGTCTCCCAATTTTCGTCTGTAAAAAGTTGGAGACTATGTGCTGATACCTTTACAAACCAACTCAAAAGGCACAAAATTGATTGTGCCAGCTTTTGAAGCTCACAGGTTGATGCTGAAAATGCACACAGGGAAGGAAAGAGATAGTATTACAGTCATGGTGTCTACATTTTGCTTTTAGGTCATATAGAGGAAGGGTTTACACAAAGTGCAAAATTAGGGCACCCCTCTGTGGCTGTGAGCTGACTGGGGACAAAAATAGTAAAAAGAAAGAATAAAGTTGATTTGTCCATTTGAAAATGAAAAACTTCTTATTGTAAACTAGGAAGAATTCAAGCCTTGTAATCTATCACCATTGCTTAGAAAGTTACTTCAAAACATTAATTAATCACAGTTATAAATCCAAGCTCCAAGTAGTTGGCTATTATATAGTTATAGGAACCCCCCCCCCCTTTTCACACTCTTGTTACTGATGACTTGCTTCCAAATTAAGGACAATTTCCATCAATTCAACAGGGGTTCCACTCTTTCATCAGTTCTTGTCTGTGGAGGCTTGCTTGGAATTGCTCACACACACCACATGCTGCTTGCAAAGTGAGCTGAGGGGGGGAAAGACACTAAGCTGGTTGAGAGACTTTGCAAGCAGTGCACATACAGTCAGTTCCAAGTGAGCCTCCATAAGTCCTTCATGCTCCCTCCAGTATAGTACATAGGTTCTATTTTCAGTCCCAAGTGAGCTACCATGAGTTCATCGTGCTCCCTATGCCCAGGGGTTCCTCTTTTCAACCGATTCCATTTTCTGACAGTGCTCCAGTCCCTAACCTGTCAGATAAGTGGGGGAAGAATGCATATAACTTGCTATATAATCAAAAATTTAGAAGGTAATTACTTTTATATGATTTCCTCAAAAGTAACATTAGCTATTACTGTAGTAATTATTTCTTTGTAAAAATTCAAACGCTACAGGCCACATGACCGTGGTACAAAACTCTCTCATGCACCTCGTTTTCACCTCAAAAATCACAAAAAAGTGCCAGTGCTTCAACCATGTGATATTACTCTTCCATTGTTCCTTTCCCATTTAGTAAGGCCACACCCACATAACTATGAGATTAACCAAAACGTTACAGTGTGGGAATCAGGTAACTTTCTAGATGTGGTTGCACTATAGTTCCCAGCATTCCTCACCTCTGGTAATGCTGCATACATTTGCAGGACTGCATGATTCCTATCCCTTCTTTGGAATGTAGCCTTGTCATTAAAAACTATATTGAACATTGTTTTGTCAACAACTCAAAGGAGCACAACCATAAAATGTGCTTTGTGGGAATCAGTTCAGGTCAATGATCTTCGCAAAGCACATTGTTATGATTCAGTTCCATTTTGGGCTACTGATATAGTTTAATGGAAAATGTAGATGAGACCAATATATCTGTAAGGCATCATATGTCAAGACTAGGAGGAGACAATCCTGCCTACAGTTATAATTACAGTGGCCTCTCTGTTACTATGACCTCTGCAAGCAAAAATGCAAGGTTGCACAGTGCCACACCCGTGCTGCTGCAGGCATGCACACATTGCACCCATGCTGCTGCAGGCATGCACACATTGTATCCATTGACTATAATGACTATAAATGGGACACAATGCTTCACATTTTTCTACAAAGGGCCTCCTGGAAGAGAACCCCTGCATATACAGAGGACACACTATACATGCCCATTGAAATGAATTATAGATGTTAAGTTATGTAAAAGCACAGGAGATAAACCATGGCTCAGGTGAGGCACGGGTAGGAATTGCTTAGCCTTCTTGATGCTGTTGAATTGCAATCCCCAGTATTCCTCACTACTGGCTAAGGCTGTTGGGTCTTCCGTCCAACAGCATCTGGAGCGACGCTTATTAGGCTATCTATTGTTGGGGACCAGTGATTATTTTTATCTAACGTGCCAAATTGGAACTCTTTTTGAGCCATAGGGTGCAATTCGTTATTTCCTGGAAACCTGACAGGGACCAGCAGCCAAGTTATAACTAAATGAATAAATCTGGTCAAATCTGCAGGCACCAGCTCCCGCCTGATCTTGAATGTGAAACAACCATGTCAGGCATGGTTAGTACTTGCATAGGGGACTGCCAAGGAGGATCAGATGCTGTAGGCTGTATTTCAGAAGGAGGCAAAGGCAAACCTCCTTCTGAGTTTTCTTTGCCTAAGAAAACACTATGAAATTCATGGAGCTGCCATAAGTTGACAGGTGACTTGAAGGCAGGCAAGCATGCAGATACTCCCCTGCCTGGATCAATCCCATATTGCTTACGATCTCTGTTGCAACTTGTCATTATCCACTCATATTCTTTTAATTGTTTATATTCTTATTTTCCACAGTTGTATTTTTTTTATTTCTTTGATTTATGATTGTGTCTTTTATGAGCTTGTAGGCTATTCCAAGAGCTCTTCCCCCTCCAAAAAAAGAAAAAGAAAAAAAAAGGCGGAGCACAAGCTACATCTGTATCTGAAAGAGCTGGATTCAGATCCCAACTTATTGTGAGGATTTTAGCATAGGATGGGAAACATGTAGCCTTCAGATGTTGCTGGACTGCAGCTCCTGTCATTCTGTGGCATTAACTATGCTAGCTGGCAGTGATGGGAACTGCAGTCCACCAACATCTGCAAGAACAGGCATTTCTCACCCTTGCATACACAAACCGCTAAAATCATTAGCAGAAAAACAGGGTAACTATACTGTAGCTCACAGAACTGGAATTAAATAGCACACAATAATGCTTTGTAAATTAAACTCATGGTGGGTTGGATCCAGATTTAGTCATCCTTAATAAGTACAGCATTTGAAATCAAGTGGGATTTAAGATAATCTATCTTGAGTACAGTTCAGCCATTTAATTTCATTTTATTTAACAGCACTCACTGAAAAAACGATAGGAAAAACATATCTGATGATTGCTAAAAATTTTTCCCCTTTAAACTGCAGTTCTTTTGATCTGCAAAAAATTTTTATGTTTATATGACATCTTTCTGAAAAGTTTTTACCTACCATTTAACTTTCAGTTATATACAAGAACTTCCAAAAACAAACTTTTTTAATGACTTCTTGGTTTCCCACAAAGCACATTCTTGGCTATGCACTGCATCTCTCAGTTGGTTCTATGCCCACTATTTTTGGCCAGGAAGTCATCTCAGATCACAAGATTTGTCATCATACAACAGTTAGTAATTACGCTGTCTTTATTTTATTTAAAGTAGTGAAAAAAAAAAAACTACCACGGATTATCCAAACTTCCACAGTTGTTTTAATATCCAACAAGCTTTGCCTTGTTCATAACCCCATTTTTGTTTTTAATACTTAAGCTTCACATTTTTCCTGTTTTTTCATTTTTTTTCACCCTTCACCTCACAACTGTGTTCCTTCCAATATCCTGCCTTTTTCCCTTTCAGTTTCTTGCTTTGATGGGGGGGCAGAATTGCTAATCATTATACCCTTTCTGTGGGCTGTCTGCTTTTGTGTTGAGGGAAAGAAAACCCTGGCAGTTTGACACCGCCAAGCATATGGATATGCACTTCCTTACATGTGCATACTCGTGTTAGAATGCAAAGACCACAAGGTCAACAGAGTGACTTTCTTGAGCCAAAGGAAAACTTTTGCTGTTTAACTCCTGCAGCTTCACCTCATGATCATCTCCTAGTTCTACTTAGTGCAAACTTTTCTGAAATCCAGTTTGGGGGCCCTTTACTCCCCTTCTGTGGTTCAGCTTTACTCTAGATTAGGGCCCCCTTTCCACACGGGGAAAAAAAAGGCCCTAGGGCAACCTCATCCGGGGGTTTGTCCACAGTGGGGTGCACTAGGGCGGTTTAAAAAGTGGAGGTTCCACACCTCAAACCGCCCTAGCGGGGGCCGCAAGGGGGGGCACAGCGCTTTTTTTAAAAAACCAATTTCAGTTTAAATGCAGGGACGCGCTAGCGCATCCCTGCAGAGCTCCCGGGGGCGGGCTTCCACTGGCGTGCTCCCCCTGTTTGGGCGGAGCGCCACCGGAAGTCGCTGGCCGCCATTTTGGGCGCCGCCGAACGCCGCCAAAATTCGCCAGCGTGTGGAGCGGCGAACGCGCGCCCCCCCGCAGGGACGGAGCAACCCGTTTTCGGAAACCGCCCCGGGTCGCTCCCCCTTTTCCCCGCCCCCCGGGTGTGGAAAGGGCCATAAATAAATTTACATCCCCCATCCTGAAGGTGCTTTGATACTTCTTGCTTCAGTTTGGAGTGCAACATGCACTGATCAAACCGGAAACATCTGTCATGAGTGCAAATCAAACTGACCTAATTTAGTAAAAACAAGAATGGTCCCACCTTCTTAATATAGATGGGGAGGTGACATGCTAGATGTGATTTGCTTTTGTAACAAATTTGGGGCCTTGTCACCAGGAGTCCTTCAGAGTCTTTTTTAGCATCATGGCCAAACCCCGGAAAGGGTTAATCTGTATTTTTTAGTCTGTTTGTTATTTTTGCATTAGTTTGGGGCAGTTTGAGACAAGGAAAAGATATAAAGGCTGAGAATAGACCTGAGGCTTTCACAGTTCTCCTAGCTACGGAGAAAAAAACTTTGTGAACTTTGATTTTGTTTGCTTCTGTACCTTGGGAACCCACCTTCATCAGCCTTGCCCCTGGGGAAGTGCATTTCTGAAACCAAACTGCAGCCTCCAGCCTCTCTGCAGTTGCCCCTTTTGCTCTAATGTTTTGGACTTCATTTCCCAAAAAGGTCTCAGCAAACATGGCAAATGATAAAGGATAGTGGAAGCTGCAGTCTAAAACACCAGGATGGCCAAATTATTTTTGATTTTTTAAATTTAATTAAGTTCAGTAAAAAATGCATAACTGTTATTATTTAATTTTTAATTTTTTCTAATTCCCAGTTAATCAATTACCTCTATTGCATTGTTGAATTTAATTAAAAGCAACAGGCACTATATTTCCTTGTTCCTTACATGTTCATATGAAACACATTGATATAGCTTTTTTCCCCCCCCCAAATTTTAAGGAAAAGAAGACATGTTTTCAGAAGATATGTCTCCTGTTATTCTGTTTCTAAAGCCACATAACTTCTTAGTTTTAAATGGAAGTATTTTCCCCCATACACCATGATTTTTTGGAGGGGGGCTTTTTTCCCCTATCTTATCTTTGATGGATGGTGTGTCCATTCTTTAACTTTAGATTTTTCAGTGATTTCTCAAGCATTTCTTTAATTTTTAAGCACTCTGCCAGATTTCTTTATCTGCTAGTTATCTATGCCAGAGTCAACTCCTTCAGATTCATTGAATGCACTCTTATGCTTTACTGCCATTTTGTGTTGCCATCTAGATCCAATCTGTTGATCCCCTATAAGAAAATCCCCTTGCCTAGTATCCAAATGTTGCTAACATCTGGCTTTATGGAGCCAAATTACTTGCAAAAAGATATAACCAGTCTGTACGAAAGGTAAAAACAGCCCCATTTTATTTTACTCTTTCAAGTACCACTGCTTCTTTGTTTTTTCTTCCCCAACATAACTTTTTTATGGTTCTCCAAATCTGCAAGTGCTCCACAACCCAGAACTGAGAACAAGATGAGCAAAAAAAGAACTTGGGATAGGAAATTTTCAAGATGCCAATTAACTTAACACCTTCTGAAACCCTTCACCAAAAATGGCACAAAAAAAAAGAGTGTAACTACCTTAACCTACATTGGTTATGTTTTTCCATCTCACCTATAGATAAATATGTATATTCCACAGAGAAGGTATGAAGGTTCAACTGTAGATATACATGAACATGTGTAAGTCAAAACTCTGATCCCTCTAATTAGCGTGGTATGCTATGACTGGCAGCAGGTTCCAAAAACCTTTTCCCAGAAGAAATGCTAAGTTTTATCCAGAGATTGCCATCTTATTTTGGATGTCTGCCTGGGGTCCCCTGCTGGTTTTTTCCAACACCAAGACAAACATGGATTTTTCTTTAAAAACTTTGGGGAACTAAACTACTTCAAAATGTACATTACATGATTTTAAATTTGTTTTAGTTTAAACTTTTTTTAACTATTGTCTTACCTAATATGTTTTTATCTTAATTAAAGTATTTATGATTTAAATATGAAAATATCTTAAATTATTTGTATTGTGTGCCATCCTTAGATCCCACAATAAAGGGCATGACATAAATATTTAAAAATAATAAATAAATAAATAAATAAATACACAAAGCCTATATTCTATCACTGACTGAGTTATGGATCTCATAGAAATGGGGACAATTTTTTTTCCCTTTAGATTTAAAAATCCAGAGCTATTTTCAGACTGCTATCCTGTACACCTATGCAATCCAGAGAAACAACATGCTGGTGGTGCTGATCTTTAGCTCCCATCATTCTTCACCACTGGCTAGTGTGGATGGAAACCCACAGGCCCAACAACACCTGGAAGGCTATACATCCCATACCCTTGGTGTTCACATTTAAGTTGCAGTACATCCCCTCAAATACAGCAGGATTTACTTTTGGATGAGAAATGACCTACCACACTTCCTGCTCTGTACAATTCTGACTATAATGTTAGGATCATGCAAATGTAAGAAGACCTACATTGGACCAGACAAACACCTATTTAGCCCAGTATTCCGTTACACAGTAGTCAACTAGTTGCCCTTGGGAAACAAAGAATATCATTCAGTGTCACAGCGTGTCCTTCAGATACAAGTCCCATCAGCCCCCAGACCCCTTTCACACTTCACACCTATAGCGCTGTACAGTGATTTTTTTAACTCCCCCATTTGCATGTTATGAATTCTTTGGGGTTTGTAGTTTGGTGAAGCACCCCGAGTTCTCCTGCTAAGATTGCAAATGCTCAGCTAATCTGCAGATCCCAAAAACCCCTATGATGTTGCCATGACAACTAAAGTGGAATCATAGCACTCAATTATATGGGGGGTGATAGGGCCCTGAGCCAACTGGTAGCTAACTGGGGGAAAATGGGAAGTACAGTCCAAGTCCAACAATATCAAAAAGGCCACAATGCCCACTTCCCGTTTGGTCTACTGCTTGAAACATTTTAATTCAAATAAAATGGATCTTAACAACTAGTCACATTTTGAAACATCTTGATCTTTTAAATCTGCTTATGAAAATGATGTTCACACAATCCCCCATTATAGGCAACCAGTAATTTGGATTCCTTTTTCCTAGTTTTTCTTTTATTCATGGCCATTTCTGCACTAAACTATTCCAGTGCTATCATTCCACTTTCAACATCTTAAAGGAACCCTGGGGTTTGCAATTTAGGGAGGGGCATTTAGAATTCGCAGCCGAGAACTCCTTGGCCTCAGGAAACTACAAACCCCAGAATTCCACAGGACACTGAACATGCAATAGCAATACTGTAACAGTGTGGGGCAGAAATGGCCCATGTCTAATCAGCCAGCCCTCCACATTTGCAGGTTTCCCAAAGATTATTCATGGGCCCCCTTTATCTCCCATCCTCCCCCGACTTAATTAAGCAAAAACTACTTTTGCAGAAAGTAAAACTGAAAAAAAAAGGAGGAAAGTGGAAGGGGGGAAAAAGAGGTGGGAAATTTCAGGCTACAGCTATAAGGACAAGATGTGTGGTTCTTGATTCAGTAGAATTGCCACTCTGTTTCAATAAATTACAAATCTGGGTCATAACTGCTTCTATCTACTATGAAGATGCTTGGAAAACTAGCTGTTCAGAATAAAGAAGACAGTAGGGATGGGGGCGAACCCAGAATTTTCC